>KZ651365.1:386285-405740 GCA_001010745.2 Gerris buenoi
TCAAAACCTGGCTACGTCCATTCTTGGAATAATAATATTAATAGAATTAACCATATAAGTATTGAGTAATAAGTGTGGTGTACTCTCTTTGGTACAAAATCAGTAAATCATCATAACATTATATGGAAATGTTGAGGAAAAAAAATTTGCAAAAAAAAAAAACTGCATAAACCACTTCGCACGAGATGGTTCTAACAGTGTAAAAAAAATTTGCAAAAAAAAAAAAAAAAAACAGGGAAACAAATAAATTTGACAATAATGGCATTTGGATGTAAAAGCATATTATCATAAGCTTTTAGGAACATTATTATAAGTTGTGAGGAAAAAAGTTCAGATACTTTTAACTATATGAAGTTTTGAATACAAAGGAAGTTTTAATTTCTTTTCTTATCAAAAATGCATTTATTGTTCAACAGATTAGTAGATTTAATAAGAAAATATAATTATACAAATGACATACTTTTAAAGAGATAATTCACTACAAGCAAGAGAGAGGTCACATTGTTAATAAAACATAAAGCAACTAACATTTGAATATCTAATAACTGCTATATTACGTTATCAATAATTACTCAAGCGAGATATCAATTCTAAATAAATAAGAGATTAAAGAAAAAAGTAAATAACATACTCGCATTTATATCAGTGATATTGCACTCCAGACGAAAGTATACATAGCTATGTAGATACAAGTGTATTATCATTTAAATGATCATAATGAACTCAAAAAAGATTATACAATTATGTACTACAAAATTAGACTGGAAATATATAATAAATAATACAGCAATTAAAACAATATTAATAATAATAAAATACCTTTTTTTAAGGTATTAACCTAATTAATGAAAGTAGCTAATAAAAAGGAAAATAGACATTAAACATTTTTTTAAACAAAAACCTCTAATACCATGTTTCCTGAATTATTGGAAAAAGTATCTAGCAATATATCACGGAAAACACTAAATAACAATTTTATCATACACGAATAATTTATATTTTTAATGAAGAATGGTATCCTTCCCAGGTGATAATGGTTATCTGATTATGCAATAAATTCTCTCCTCATAAAACAAATATTATTTAATATTATCAAGAATAAATGGTTTAGTCGGTGCAAGATGATAATTTTACGCCAATGATACATTTCAGGCCTAATTTAAAAGTAATAACATACTTAATACTTATAGCCTTATAGCTTTGTTCCTTAGTTGAACATTGGCGAGTCAAAAGACAATACAACTCTTGTTTATCTTCTAGAGAGCTAAGCTCCTAATATATAAATTAAAGAACTACTTTGATTGCTTTAGAAACTAGTTAAAAGTTATGAAACCATTACGTTAAATTAGATTATACGCATTTAAATTATAATGTGTCTACAAGAAGTTATTACATAATCAATACTTGTAAATAATGCTGAAAAATTCAAGGTGCTATATAAGATAACATGGTGGAGAGGTGTTAGAAATCACAACTTTGAACTTAAGTCAGGTCAGTAACATCGAATGGAACGTTGTAGCGTTTTGGGAATTAAGGAAAGAGAGTCATTAGAGAATAGGACAGAACTTGGACAAGAGACAGGATAGGATGGGGAACGAGGGGTTTTGGAACAACTAACTTAGTTTGCCGAGTTCCGGATGAGTTTAGATAGATCCTGCAATCCAAAGCACCTACGGGTTAGGAAGACCTTAGTAGAAGGACAAAGTTTGACTTCACCAAAACCAAACTAGTCAAGTTTTACACAACACTACTGAATACCAAAACTGACACGGACAGACAGGCCTGAAACAGAATTATCCATTTAACTTTACAATGATCAATGGTTGAGAGTTGAAAACTGAAAATTCCCTACATTGTGACAACTAACATTATTGTTTTCACCAACTGCTTAAAAGTTAGTATTTGATCTCTTGCATATTCTCAAGTGTAACGAATGTGTGATGAGAAAACAATACACACTGTACAAGGTTGTTCACTTTCAATATCGATTATATCTAATACCATCGAAACTAAATAGCGGCTGTGGACGACGAAGATATTGTCTTTTAAACTTGGACAACCCTCATAAACATAAGCTAATGATTAGACGTCTCAAGGCCAAACTGTTCAATTAGATCCAGTACTTACAAAAGACAATTAATTAGATCCAGCACTACAAAAGACAACAGTTCTCAGTGTTAGTGTTCAAATTACAAATCATGGAAGCAAGAATTATTAAAAATCCTCCACCAAGATACCAAGCGAGATAAAAAAAAGTAGTCTTATAGAAATCACCGAATTATCTAGGACAGACACATTGACATTTTGCAAAACTTATGCGAAATATATGTATGTATGTATACGTTCTAATCAATTACATATCACTAATTAATAAATATGAAAGAGAGACGGATTTTACAATCTTCTCTGACATAATATGTAGACACCTTCGTCTAATAATTTTATTAATTTGGCTCCCAATTGTTTCCATAACTGGTACTGATGTTGAAGATACAGAGGATAGCAACTTAAAACATTAGAAACATACAATAATCATCAAGGAGAGACAATTTCTTTAAATCTATCAAGTTACTAAACTTTTAACATTATTATTATTAAAGTGAGAGTACAAACAAATGCTGAATAATAAAAATAAGTGGAGGACTAGAAGGAGGAACGTAGTCATCCCCTAGAAAGGAGTATTTTTTAAAAATAAAACGGATAAAAAAAAAGCAGTGAAGAAGCAGTCATTATGAATATTCATGGGTTAATTATAAATTTTGAACGAGTTTAGAATAAGGATACTTAAGGATAAAGAATAGTCATCTTGAAACTTAATATGAAGTTGAGAGAAGTGCTATTCATAGATTAATTTTTCATCGATTTTCTCTTAAGAATGTCCTTGAATATAACCAACACGATTAGAATAAAAAGTTAAAGCATACGAGAATAAATGCATTTTAATTATGTATTCATGAAGTAAACTTGTTTATACATATATAATATACTTATGTATATTATATATACATAAATGTGTATGCGTGTCAGTTCATTATGCCTAACATGGCTAGTAAAACGAAACATTTTGTATAGAATAAGATTTTCTTTGTTTTTCAGAATAAGGTTGAATAATTAATTGAATCAATAATTCATCATGAATTCCCTTAAAGTTGTCTGCGCCTTTAATCGAGTCTAGAGAGTTTTGATAATTCTTAGTAATAAATTCAACTTACGGTTCAAGAAAATGACGTATAAAATGATTAGATTAAAAATAAAGCAAACAAAAAAAACTAAATCGCAAATTATAGAATTAGTCACATTTCAAGGTATGTCTTTTACGTTCATTATGTGTTTTTTTTATAGGGTTTAAGCCATGTGATAGAGTGATTCACACAGGAAAGGCACGCTTTCTAATTTAAAGCGTAGAATTAGACAAGGCGTCAGGAGTTTTTGAAGCATTTAGCCATCTATTTGAGTGTGGAACTAGGCAGAGAGGTCACGGCTGGGTGGACTGGCCTTGGGAATAATATAGCATCTAGTCGTATCCACAGACCCCTAGGCTCTTGCATTAGGCAACAAGTTACTCGTGTAAATACCACCTGCTCCATTACTTCTTTCTTTTTTTTATACAAAACAAAACAATGTAACATCCCATACCGTATTGTTACATCACGCATAGTGTTTAATAATGGCGGTTTTGTCAAACCTATCACCTTGCCAGAGAGAATTAAGAATAATATCAACAAATGATCGTCAATTAACAGCTTCTATAACACTTAACTCTTCTAGTAATTAAATTACAAGGTGGCATAGTCACAGATTATCATAAGTCATATAATGGCCACTTGTTATAATAACGAAAAAAAGGAAATAAAAGAAGAAACTAATATTAAATAAATAAAAATACATTTTGGGTAGGCAGTAAATTTAATTAAGTTAATCGTTTGGAATGGGATTTTGTATAACTTTCTTAAAAAATAAAAATAATTTGTTTAAATTCAAATAAAAATTCTTCCAGCCGATGACGATTTATATTTTATACTTAAATCGAATGTTTCCTATTATTCTATAAATTTAAAAAAAGTTCATATTGTAATCAAAAATAAATTATCTATAGCATACTAGTATATTATAGGTTATAGGTGGTATAAAAAGTCAATATAAAGACGTTTGTTATAATCAGTGTCGAAGGTCAGAAAAAAGTTACTGTAAGAATTTTGAAATAGTTCCTTGTGGTCATCTCAAAAAATCTTTTAGCCAATATAAAATACATCATTGGACTAAAAAGAACATAAATCGACTTAAACGATTCTGGACTAAACACATTTTTCTATTTTTTTATCTAAATAAAAAGTAGAAAGGGTAATATAAGCAATAAATAAAATTTAAACTTTTTTTTCAGGCTGTTGAGCAAGAATTTTTATTTTTACTAACAAGCAGAAGAATGAATGTTTGGAAATAAATTAATTCAAGTTAAATTTTTAGTGCAGGTTATCAAATGAAAGCTCCTGAAGAGTAATTTACAAATATATATGTTTTGCAATCCTTATTGGTTGTATGAGTTAAAATATACTCCCAAAAAAAACCCCCTCTCAAACTATAATGGCTGGTCCTAATATTTTGAAATAATTCATGCAACTATCATATTATAGGGCGATGCAAATTTACCGAAAAAATAATTTACCTTGTCTAAGATGTTAAAGATGTTATCTAGGCAGTGGTTCTTAACCGGGGGGCCGCGGCCCCCCAGGGGGTCTTAAAAGGTATTTAGGTACTATATATATTATATTTGGGGATTTTAAGAGGGCCGTGGTTACCAAAAGGTTAAGAACCACAGATCTAGATTACTATAATAATCTACGATTTTGTTTTGTGTACGTTTTACCTAAGAAAGTAACTACAAGTTTTGAATAGATGAATGATAAAATGTTTATAAATATGGGGTTAAATTTTAGATGAAACAATAAAAAATGATTAACCATTTTCTTATCCATCTACTACTTTAGTTGTTTATTTATAATAGCACAAAATAAACAATGTTTATAAAGCTTAATTGTTTTGTTACCTCATTATAATTTTAATAAGAATGTTAACTGAAGTACCGATAGAAATATATGTGGCAGAGTAAAAGTAACAACTTTTGGTGAAAGTTTATGAAACTCGAAATAAAAAAATGTACAATAACAATTGAATCAGACAAAATAAAACAATGTGAACCATAAAGACTTGTCTGCACAAACAAACGTACGAGTAAGAAACCTTTTCGATTATCTTAAAGGTCAAATCTGACAAAGTTCGAACAGACACTGTGGTAAAATAGTATGTAATTGCTATTTTTCAACACAATACAGTTAACTTTAAACTTGCATTTCACCATATGAGATGATTTACTTGGTTCTACATGTTTCTTCTTATGAAGTGCATTCTTTTTTGTAACAAATGTCAGAATTTCTATTTACAATAAAATAATAATTTTAGACAGCTAATATTTGTAGCTAGTAATATTGATTACCGAGTAAATATTTCACAAACTAGTAGTGTAGTGTAAAATAAAGGAATGATAGAGAACTGTGGCTAGTTTTTTTGTAGTAATCTGAGTCTGACAATAATAGTAGTTACATGCAAGAGTGAAGCAAGATTAACATGAGTTTCCGTTGCGGTCTAGATGCGTGTCGAGTGTTAGTAAGGAGACGTGTAAGTATGAAGGTTTCCTTATGGGATCGTGCATTGTATAGTCTTGCATGACTGGTCCAAGGTTATATTCTCCATTCTTCTATATCCATTGCTTATTCACATTCAGTTCCAGTCTGAGTCGAGTATGGAGCCGGCAACCATCTCCACATCTAATTCCCTCAGATTGTATCATACTCTTGTACATTCGAGCTTGGCTTCCCATTTACAAATAACATACAGTCACCAATTAGATCTGGTACATGTTCTATGCTTGCTGAATCCCAATAACTCTTCTACTCTGGCTTTACTAAGGTCCAGTCACCTTGATTTAAAAAAGACCCACTTGTCGGATAACCTTGGCCATACAATGTAGCGAAAAATAATCTTATGTAAGACAAGATCGTTTTATATGTCATAGTCATAGAAAAAAATTAAAATTCAATGAATTTCAAGATTTTATTGCATTCATCTAAACGCAAATAATATAGTTCCATATTAGGGCATGGAGCATGGGTTTGGTACAGTGTAAAGTAAAAGATCTGAGGTAACAGAGAAGTAAATTCTGAGAACTAAAGTATCTGAGTTCAATGCAAAGCAAAACTGGGACATACATAAACATATACATACGAGTATATGTATGATATTTATCGTGATTAATAAAATAGAGGCATTTTTGTATAACATACCCTCCAATCTGCGATTCGAAGGGTATTTAATTTTAATAATTGCAATGAATGATGCATAATATAGTCCAGAAGGCTTTAGAAACGAAACTATTTAGGCATTCAGTTTTATAGGTAATTGGCATCAAACACACTAATTCCAAGGATAAGCTTGAACCGACTGCGGGATAAAGGCTAGTTTTACATAAAATTACAATGTTAGGGGTATGCACTCGTTAATTATTTTATTTATCCGTCCTGTGATGTATGACTTATTTTATACTTTTCATGAAAAAAAGATAATATTTGGATATATGTATAAAGAAAGCGGTGTATTTTTTTTTTTTCAGAAGTCTTTAAACGTAAATAATATTGTTTATACTTATGTATAAATCGCTTTAAAATTTACAACCGGCGAAAACGGAGCAAGACTGGCATGAAAAAGGTAACGATAAAAAAACTTGCGAGGGCTAACAAGGGAGCGTGAGGTACCTCGGACCCACCGCACCCAAACGATAACTATCGTCTGAATTTTTAATAACACCCATAAATAACAATCGCAGTCCGGCTTCGAAAAAGCGTAGCAATTTCCAGCTGACGCTATTTTCAGAAGCCATTATCATATAACACATTTTAAAGAAAGAAGGCAAAGAGATATAAACGCTTTATACACCCGAGGGGAGGTTAATGGATCCTCGCTTGAAATGCATTCCCGTTTATGGCAGGCTGCAATTAAGATTTATAATCTATAAACATGGAAAAGCAGGGGGCGTGTAGAAACTAGTGGTTACAAATAAAATAAATTGGTAATATGTTAATACTTTTAAATGGGTGTTAAGATTGTAAAAATAAAAACTTGACACCTTCAGTTAATAGAAATAACAAAAACAGTAAAAGAGTGAATAACTGAATTAGAACAAAAGAAGATAAAATAATCAAGATATTGACATCTGTAAAATAAGCACAAAATAAAGCAATAATATTAAGCTATATCTTTATAATAATATGTCTAAATTTCATTTTTGAACCCATATTGTGTAGAACTTTTATGTTATATAGATACCTAATAAAACTAAATAGCATACAAACTGATAGCCAATGAGCGTGGTTTATCCCCTTTTGTCCTATATTGGACGAGGAATAGCTTGGTTGAAATTTTAGTTTCGATCCTCAGCCTCAGTGGTGTCAAAGTAATTATATTCATTATAAAATAAATATGGGGCCGTCTTTGGGCTACTTTTGGCGCAATCTTGGCATCTTTGGGCCAATTTTCTTCAAAATCGTATGAGTATACTTGTGTTAATAAAATAAACGTATGTCAGCATGCAAAAGCGAAATAATGTGCAAGAATTAATTAGTATTTTTTTTTTTTTCAACCATCTAATTTAACAAAATAGGATGAACTTTGTTTTAAGATATAGTGATTGGCAAATATCTAAAACGACAAACAGACAGACACGAGGTCAAAAATAATCTGTGATCTGTGTGAAACTGATTTATGTCCAGAGAACTTTAAATCGGAGACAGTCGTTATTCAAAATGACTACACTACTTTCGTTATTTTCAGTAGCTCGGAATCTAAAATGTATTTCTTTGTATTTTCTTCATTTAACGAATGAACTGAACATGAGTGAAGTCATCTGCATCCACTTTTCTTTTCTCTCTGTCAAAAACAATATGAATTCCAAAAGTTAATAATCGATGAAGTAAAATTGGAACAAAATCTAACTGTGAATTCTCTTTTTAACATATTATTTAGTTAATTTTTAATACTATCCACCAGTTAAAAGATATAAAAACCAACAACTGGATATTAGTACATTTTTATACTTATATAACTACAAAATAAACACCAGTCACGCAACGATTGACAATACGACCTGTTTTTAAGAAAGTAAACGAAACCACATAAATAAAAGAGAAGCATATTAAAAATGAAATAAAAATAAGAGGAAACTGGTGAATGAAAATCAATACCATGGGGCTTGCCAGATGTTCAACCAATAGGGAAGATAGAGGACAGAGTATAATATAACAATACTATGTGACTACAATAATAGATTCACATTTTTTTTTTCTTCTTTTTATCTGACATCAGTCATGAGTATACATGCATAAAGAATATCACATTACTATGCTATCGTTATACGGAATTGAAAAGAATAATTAAGAAAGGTGAGCGAACCAAGAAACCAAGATAAACATAATAAAAAAAGGGGAGAAACATAATTACTTAAGAACTTGAGTATTAGAGTAAATTATATTTTTAACCAACAAAATTTATTTAATAATATTTTTACAAGTTGTACATATTTTGGAATTTTATCTTTCGATAATGAAGAAAGAATTTATCATAGCAGCAAAAAAACTTTTAGACATACATATTTGACTAAAACTAAATTACCCTTCTCTTTCTTACAACTAGACTGGCTTGTTTAAGAAAATGTTTTAACAATACAGAAAGATTAAAAATTGTAAGTTAAATATATTTGTAATTTAGTTGGCTCTTAAAAGTTAATTCCATATTATTATCACACCTAAAGTGTTCAAGATCGGAAGTTCGAGAACAATAACAGGGGACAAAGGCAGAAAGCAGCTGTGCAACTATACTTTTTTTACAATTAGTATTACCTTTTAACACTCAGATTGGCCAACCTATAGGAGGAAAAATATAAAGCCTCTAGGACTATGGGAGAGGGGTGGGGGCCAGTGACATTTTTATTTGCCTAGTTGGCCCGACCTTCTCGAATGCAAAATCCAGTGCTCTAATTGGCTCATTCCCGCGCTGTCATAAGTTAATACTAATTGTAATAAGAGTATAAGCTGTCACTTGGAATGGAAGCAAGCAGTTACCTCAAACATTCAGCCATGACTTCTGATAAGTAATAAAAGTTAAAATTTTTCGAACATCAACTTAGAAATATTTAACCAAACACATTTATTATCTTATTAAACTAAATTGAAAAAATATATAAAATGGAGAAACAAACATATATTTCTTATACAAAGAAGTACTTTTAGGTTTTCTCTTCACTAAGACAAACGAGTGAAATAATGTTGAACACAGATAAGGGATAATATATTAATAGTATGCCAAGGGGAAGAGTTCAGGAATGAGATTATTTTTCTTCCTTTATTTCCTCCCTGTTTTTGGAAAGCCGCCATTTTGAGGTCTAATGGTTTTTTAACCAGGATGAATGGGGTGCGCTTTTGTGTTGAACTAGGAGAGGGAAAGAGAAATACACAGGTGCTGAAATAGCATCAAGACCCTGTGGGTCGGAGCGCACTTGTAAGAAACCTGCATGCATTTCTTTACTTCTTTTCTTTTTTTTTAAAAGAAGAATTTTATAAATATACATATTTCACACCATCTGCAATAGGGGGTAAAGTATTTTCTAAACATTCTTTTAAATTATTTAAAATAGTCACTGACTTTTTATTTGTGTGTTTTTAACTAAACTAATGAAGGAAGTCTATTTATAAATTATACGATGAATAAAGTTGGAATGTTTGACACATGTTTTTAAACTAAGAGGCGACGAAACTATTTTGTTTTGTCATAATGAGAAAACTCTTTTTTAAAACTAACGCCTTAGACCAACGGGGTCTTGGATACAATAAAGGCGTAGATCTAAAAAAAAAAGTTAGGGGCTATGTTAAACATATCACTGTAGCGACGAAGAAGAAATAAAGTTATCATGTCAATTATAGGCGATGGACGGGAAATGGCTCGATTGGGTGAATGTACAGTACACTCTAATTAAAAATAATAGATTTTATTTAACAGGACGTGACCTCTAATTGAAACTCCACCTACACCTCAACAGTTTTTTTGCCAAAGGAATGTAAATCTCTTGATAGGTTTCAAAAAATATAATGTAAAATATGAGCGGCGATGTGAACCTTTCTTATTTGATAAAAGTCTTAAAACATCTAACTTCTTCACCATTACCATTAAATATGATTATTAAGGTCGATTAGGATTAGATTAAGCTATAACACCGTCACCGTCATAATAACAGTTGAAAAACATAATTCCATTACAAAACGAAAATGTAGGAGGAAACGAAAATTACACTTAAAGGACATAAAAGGAAATGAAAGAGAAAGAATGAGATGAAAAAAAAAAGAGAAAATGGTTGAAAGGAAGTGAAGAAATGGGAGGTAAGAATGCAAGTGAAGCCTGAATCTGAGTCTACAGAAGAATATCCGTTATGTTACAGTTATGAAACGTTATAGCAGCTTAATAACACCTTTCTTTCTCTCTTATATACACTCAATCTCTATTTTCTCTTTTGTTACCTTGCTTCCCAAGTCTTTAATAGGACAATGACTCAATGTTGAAATGTCAGAGATGATATAATTTTGCAACTAAAGTTGTATATAAAGAACTTGGGTTATTAACGCCAACAGTATCAATGTACCTACAATTATAGCATTTCTTCGTAAACTTTTCATCATATAACCTTAACTTAAATTTTCTTTTTAATAATATGTAATTTATAATGGATGAATGAATGTAAATTGGATAGTGCAAACGAGCTCTATTATATCTGAAAGTACTTCTTTAAGATATAAAATAAATACTTCCACTAAAAAAGTACTCTATCTAAAAGATATTTAAGACAATAATAGAAGGAGACCGCTTCAGGGATTTTGTGAATCCTGACATTTCGAACCCATTACAAAATTCATTCTCAGTGGAGTGTCTCATGATTAGTCATTTGCAACATAGGACAATGAGAGTCAGTTGCAAATAATCATCGAACCCATGAGAAACTCCAGTGAGAATGATTTTTGTAATGGGTTTGAAACGTCGGGATTCACAAAATCTCTGATGCGGTTTCTTTCGAAATCCCTAGATTTTATTCCCTTTAAGGGGTGGAGGGTTTCCTCTTTAAAATAAAGACGTTAATTCCTATCCCTGTGATATAAATTTCTAGCTAATTGGCATATAATGTGCAATTAGAGGACATTTTTATGACAAATGTATGTATATAGGAATACGTATGAGTATTGACTTTTGAACGATTTTATGGTTTTCTGTAAATTTCGTAAGCAATGCTACAGTTATTTGTTTGGATGTAAAGAAAAAAAAGTTTTTCAATGTTATAATGAAATAATTGATTAATAATAGCTTGCAAAATTCTGAGCTGAGCATATTCTTACTTACGTCTATAATGATCACTCAATAATTAAATTAAAAAGAATTAATGCACATCTATTTTCAATTTATGCAAATATAATTTATTAATTTATTTGATTAATTTCTAGTTAGACTAAAAGGTAAGCGATTTAAGTCGTCTAACAGAATTTAGTCAACTAACAAGAATCAATTTCAGTACAAAGGTTTGAATTGCAAGACAATATAAAGGAAGGAAAAAACAAGCGAAAGTGTCTCGAAGACAAGATTTGGTCAGTGAAGCGAATAGAAATTAGAGGGACACGACTCAAATGAAAGAAAATTACATCCACTTTTATCAGCTGAATCTGTGTTTTAAACTTAGCTGGGTGAAAACTGTAAATAAAATCTAGTGTTCTACTTAAAAGTCACGTTATTGTAAGATAAATGTTCTATGGATTTTCTAGAAACAATACTCGCTCATCTTTAAGTATAATTTATAAAGATTTACTTTTCTGAGATACTTACAAATTAGATGCATTCGAATGAAGTTTATATATTAAACATTATTCTTTAAAATGAAAGCAATGACTAAACAGCAATAATACCATCGTTGTAACATTAACCATGATTCTTGTTTTCAACAAAACATAATATTGAAACGTAACACGTTGACTAACTATAGAATTTAAAAAAAAAAAACAATAAAATATTTTAAGGATTTAATAAAGCAAAACAAAAATCTAATAAAAAAAAGAGAGAAATGAAATCCTCTATTGGCTAATCATAAAATTTAACATTATTTAAACAAATGTCATTTTTTATTGAGAACACTTATTTTAGAAGGCTGGTTACTTTCAGTCAATTTATTTATTTTCTATGAAGATCTGTGCGAGAGCACTAATACACATATATTGTACAGTTCATGAAAGAAATTTTCTTTATCAGAGCGACAAAAAAAAACTAGATAACACACGTAAAAAGCTAACATCAGATATTGACGTTATTTACTCAAAATATCAAGGTTCTGAAAAGAATTCTTGTTAACGGTTTAAATTTCTTATCGCATTACAAATATTTGGTGCAGTTTGGTGTCATGATCTCATTAAAAATTTGTAAGAACATAATTATAAATATGTATATAAAGAGAAATAAGGGGTTTGAAAAAATGAGAATAAATAGCGTGATATTCTAACATTTTATAAGCGGAATGAATCATTTAAATATTTTTTACAGGATAATTTGAAATATTTGTACTTTTAAAACAACTTAGTAAAGATAAAGAGCAAACAATTTTTATTACAATTAATCCCCCCATCTGCATTAGATGCCAAAGCAAGACTAAAGACAAATACGAGTTAGAAATTATGTAACTTTACTTTTTGGTAAGAATCATAATATTTTACTATCTTTTTCTTTTCCCCTTCTTTATATTGTTTATTTAACTTTTTAATATTTTATTATGACGGGGGATTTTATAAAAATAAAATTGTTTGTCATATTGGCAAAACCCATAGGCTAGTGGCCAATTTTTTTTTTCTTTTTGGTTGACTGATTAGAGAAAAAAAACTGGGCCATATGCCAACAATCTATAATTATGACTGTATGAGTTTATGTTTTATCATGCGATTTCCCCCCCCCCCCCAACTTCAATAAATTACATAAAAAAAACAAATAATAATAAAAAAATTTAATGATGTATTATCACAAAAATAAAACTTTTTTTTTTAGAAAGAGAGGTTACGTAAAGTAGTATAATAAAGCGTTTTGAGTCTGACATTATTTAATTATCAGTCTCTACGAGTATTAACGTGTTATTATATTGTAATTGTGGGATTTTTTTTTTCGAGAAGAGTCAACGAACTTGTGTTATAAAAACATATAGCAATAACTACTTTATTTAGGAAATTTATAAGAAAAAAAAAGTCCAAAAAATCATTATTCCGGTATAATGAAAAAACTGTATTTATATAAGAGCAATTATATGGGTGCCACGTTACGAACAACCTTGAAGGCTTCAGAACTCCAAGGGGAAATTAATTCAGAAAATAAACTGTTGAACAATTTTACCCCTAGTGATTGGTATCCTATCACAAATAAATTATTTTCAAGTTAAAGTTCTCGGAGATAAATCAATTCCGATTTTAGATGAATAAAATAAACCTATATTATTAAAATAGACATTTCTTCAACAAGTTTTATTTAAATTTAATAATACTGTTAATATCAATATAGAAATAATCGAATATAGAGAGCAAGAAATGATCCGATAGAACTTAAAAACAATTTACTCATAAACATATCTTAGTTATGTAGTCCGATTCTTCATATTTGCGGAGAATTATTTCAGAAATTAAAGTTTCTCTCTTCAAACAACCATTATTGGTTCAAAATACACTCTTTTATGTTAGGATTTTACAGAAAAAAAACGCCACAATTATTATGAGAATAATAGTTATGGATTAATAATAATAAGACTTGTAATTTTCGAACGATTTTCAAATAATGTTAAGGAGTCGTAATTAACAATATGTTAATATTAAGAAAGAAAGAATCGAACAGAGAGCAAGAAATGACCCGATAGAACTTAAAGCACACTTACTCACCATTGGTGCGTAGTAGTCCCCAATCTTTATATTTGGGAAATTGTTTCGGAAATTAATCTTTTCCTGGTCAAATGACAATTATTGGTTCAAAATACAGTTTGTGTTAGGGTTTTACAGAAACAATACTTACAATTATTATGAGAATACTAGTTGAGGATTAATAATAATAAAACTTATAATTTTGGAACGATTTTTAAATAATGTTAAGGAGTTGAAAGAAGCATTACTCTTCGTAGATTATCGGTGAATGCATAGAAATAAAAATAATTTTAATGCACATTTCAAATAGCATAAATATTGGTCATAATCAAACAGAAAAAATCGGGACCTGATCATAACAAGAATATTTCTTGAGATTCACGTGACCTTAAAATGTAAAAGAATATGATAATAATAAATTAAGGAAAATACTTAAGTGGAGTTCTAAACGTAGAACTATTAATTCAAAGAAGTTATTGCAATTAAATAGCTTTTAATGAATAAATTCATTACAGAAATACATAGTTATTAAAGGATACACATATGTTAATTTAAAGGAGAATCAAGATTATACTAAATAAACTTTGTTACACATATAGGGGAAAAAATAGAGGTTTTATAACTATTATGTATTGAAAAATAATTTTAAAAATTAAAGCCCGGATGGCACAGTGGCAAGATAGCAAAAAAAAGAGGAGGCGTCCTAGACCACTTATCCAGTCGCCAGACTGTGCGCCCTCTTTTCACAGACCGGTTGAAAACCGGTCAGACTGGGTTCAAGACTCGGAGCGGCTTGTTTCTTTTTTTTATCAACTTTTTTTTTATTTTTTAAAACCGGTTATACATCCAGCACACCGGTTGGAATAAGTAAGAGCCCGGGTATGCCGAACCACTGCCCTTTTACGGTCAGAAAGTCATCAATTTTTCGAAGTCCTTTGAATGCGCTTTAGAGCCTTGAGTTTCTCCCTCCATTATATCAGCTAATGACCCAATGAGTAAGAGTTCGTTTCTTTAAAATTAAACTTGATTTGTAACAGACTGGTCGGTTTTTTTTATAGACATCCATATACTTCATACATATTTATATGTGATTGAATACCAGTTGAAAATATTCAACTTTCATTGTTACTTTCACAGCTTCGGTATTTTTTTAAAGTTTGATCTAACTTTGTAGTACAATTTATCAATTTTGATAGTGACAACTTATTAAGAATTCGACTCTTACAATTCCATACCACTTTAATAATCAAATTTTATTGTTAATTCTCGATAAAACTTAACAAAATAGAAAATAACAATAACATTAATTAACATACGATTTGGATCTTTTATACAAATGGTTCATGCTTACTAGCTGAAAAAAAAAATAAATAAAAAATAAGAAGCATATAACAATTAAAAAACTAATCAACTAAAAAGTTGAATTTAATTATCCTGTACCAATAAATCGTATGCTAGCTTATTAGAAAATAACACTGGAATCAAGGATGTTTAGGTATAACTCATTATTTTAAAATATGGTCTGATTGAAAAGACACAGTACCATGTTGTGTAGTCACGTATTGAACTACATTAACCTTCGTCTGCCCTCTTACAATTTCCATAAGAAGGATAATCAATTTTAAAATAATGAAGTGATGAAAGCAATTTAACATTTACAAAGTAACTGAGATTATATGGCGCTAAAGCAGGGTTATTATAACAATAATAGGAGTTGCATTGTGTTGATAATATTCTGATGGGAACTGAAGCATTCAGAAGTATTAACTAGAAGTGTACGTATGTATGTATAACATTCTTCTGAGTGTAAAAGGTACTTAGTTTAATGAAGTTGTGTTAAGCAAGGACTCATTGTATGTAAAATGTAAATTTCTATATTTATCTATCATATTTTTAAATACAGACCGATTGCTAAGTATACTAATTGTGACGTATATTTCCCCAACATGCGTGTTGAATTTGGTATATAGATACATATAAGTATATTCACAATAAATATTCTAATTATAGGATTACAATCCAGTGCAATCTAAATAATTATATTTATAATGTCAATTCTCTTTTTGTTAAGAGTATATAAATATATAGAATATGAGCCTTAAGGCTTAGACAAAAGCGAAAAATAAAAAAAACCGTTTGAATTCTCAATCCAAAGCCTTAGTGTAACAAGAACAATAACATCATTAACTTAAACGAGATAAGAACAAGAGCATGGGCTAGCCATACATATACTCTGTATAACCCATTATAAGCTCAGTACATTAATATTCACTCATGACGAAATTAAGATAATGATAACAAAAAACTAAGTGCGTTTCCTCTAAATATTCCTCGATAAATACATTAATACTAGAGAAAATAATATAATCCTTGACATAATGGTATAAAGGTTAACAGATTACTAACTGATACATAAAATGTATTCAGAAAGGCTATTTATTCTCATCTTTGACCTTATCGATTAATTATAATGTAAAGAAACATTCTTTAAATAAAGATATAAATGGGAAATCTGTAATATAATTTATTAATACGTACCGTAGGTTTATTTCAGTCAATTTAAAAATTATTAATGTTTATTATGAATCCCCCTAACCACCGTATAACGGCTAGTCCTATAACTTTGAAATACTTCATGCTAATACCTTATGATGGGACCTAGAACATTTTCTGAAAAAAATGGCACTTTTTATAAATTGCAAATTTTGTGTGCACATTTTATTGTTTATTTTTTTTTAAAAAAATAGTGTGTGAGGATAGTAGATTACAAATTATACAACATTTCATTTTTTAGTTGTTTTTAAGTCGAAATATACCAAACAAAATTTGTCTCCCTCCCAATCACCCCATAAGGAATTGTCCTGATATTATTGAAAATTTCATGATATTATCTATTTAAAGGCCGATAACAATTTCAGCCTCAGTTTATAAATTGTCGTGCGCCATTTATTTATACATATTTTTTCAAATGTTGATAGGGTATCAAATTAATAAGTTAATTAATAATTAAGAAAGTTATTGGGGATAATATTATAAATGTGCACCAATCTTAATTACCTATGAAATCCTAAAATGTATTTTTATGCAAGTACTTCCCTTCTTTATTTTAGATATCCTCTTTCACAACAACCAATAATCTTGAAAAAAATTTGCCAATCTTAAGATTCAAGATTTCATCATGAAATAGTAAGGACATCTCTGCTTTAAGTTCTTAAGGGTGGGTGAATAAGAAAGTAATATGTGGTTAGAAAATCTATTTTTAGTTATATCAATTTTTAAGTTAAAATAACTTATAAAACCACTGTTTTTCCTATTTATAAACAACTTACTAACCAAAATAATCAATAACGACATTTTTTATTGCAATCTTTAATAATAAAATAACAAATTAACAAGTTAAAAAAGCGTCGTCAAACTATTTTCTACACGCTACTTTATAAAAAATTATAAAGTTTTAGCAGTGACTTTGTATTTACAAAGCACTTGTTTAAAGTATATTTAAGTTGAAACAATGTAATACGTTTTTTCCATCTGTTCGTACAAATTATTCGTGAGACATGCCATCTGACATCGGCAACATTGCGTATTTAAAAATAAGCAGGGAAAGAGATCGCGGCACAATAATAGGGGAAATAGATCGCGTGTCATACAATAATATAGGCAGGTATTATCGTGAGACTTTTAGAAACCATAGTTTATAACCACCTGGCTATCGGACCTATAATTTATGCACACAAACTGGCTTAACAAAAAACTTGAACTGTAATGAACATCGATGTCAAATCAATAAGGAAAAAAATAAAAAAATCGGTCAGAGACAACTTAGACAAACTTTCTCATATACGAGTTCATAATTACTTAGCCCAGTGTGCTCCATTTATTAGTTTTCGTATGTACATTTAATTATGACTGAACATTGCATAAAAATGTATCATAAAAATAACTTCTCCCAGGCGGGGAATCGAACCCGGGTCCTCTCTGTCCGCGTTTTAAGCTATTTTCTCAGGAACTAGATTTTTCCCGGGAAAACGGCTTATATCGTTAGATTCTTATTTAAATGGTCTATATTTTAGAATTTTTTTAATCAAAATCGTCGGAACCGTTTTCGAGAAATATCTTTTTTTATTTTTTTTTTTTCAGAGTTCTTAGGGGATAGCGCCCTAAAAACTACTTTTTTGGACTCAGAGGACCTCAAAACGTGTGTAAATCCATCAAAATCTCAAAATCAAATTTTTCCGCCATCACAATACTTTCTCTTTATATGAGAAAGTAAAAAAAAGGCTAGTGGTGAATTTATTTTTTTATACACGTTTCGTACAAAATAAAATATTGGACTAGGAATAAAAACTTTTTTATACTTTCTCATGTAGGTACGTAGTAGATAATATGTTTCATTAAAATCGAAAGGTTAGAACGTAAGATATTGGTGAAAACGTTGATTTTAGGCACGCTTTAATAGTTTATAGAGCTTTAACCCTTCGTAGCGGTATCGGTGTTGGTTTTACCAAAAAATTGTACATATTTGGAAAAAAAAGAAGTTTGTCCCATCGATAGATAAAGTTAGCATTTTTCACAGTCCTAAAATTCCAATTTGAAATGTTTGCGCAAGCGTTGCACGCAAAAGCTTGTGCGGATAACGTTGTTTAATGAACTCGTCCTGAGCAATAGTAATATATATGTGTACCAAATTTAACCAGAATCGGTCAACTTATCCGCAAGTTATCGTCTCCGACACATACACGGACAGGATGCATAGTTTTTTGAATATAAGAAGCGCCTTAATTAGATATTTCACAGGTCAACAAAATGTATCCTAATATAGATTAATTATTAAAAAAATAACAATCGTTTTATTTTGACTCTGTTTACTTTTTATTGAGTTCACTTAAAAATGTATTGTTTATCTATTTTTATATTGGTTTCTATAGCGTTATAATGCAATTACCTAACGTCAGAGGGGCGCTATTAAAAAAAATCCTATAATGTTGGTTTAACTTATACTACCTGTAACAGGCGACAATAAAGTTCTATTTTTATCCCTGCTTCAGCTCTATTTTGCTTATATTGTATGTTTGATTCATAGCTTTCTGTATATTTTATAGCGGTCGTCACGCCACCTCGAATTTCACCTCTCACGTAATAAATTGATCCCGCTGTTTTTTATGGTTTTTTTTTTTGTTTGTTTGTTTTTAGAAAGCATTAAAATTACATTACTTTTGAAAATAATAATTAATTTAAACTCATAGAAGACAATGAAACACCATTATACAAAATAAACTTGTTTAGTTTTAGATAACACAGCCTATACATTCATTGTAATAAATAAAAAAACTAAGTAGTCAACCTTCCGATTTACGAGCAGTGATAACAGACCTATAATTGGCTTATCAGTAATATATATATATATATATATATATATATATATATAAACTAA
>KZ651365.1:405941-427566 GCA_001010745.2 Gerris buenoi
ATATATCGTTATTTACTAAATCTCAATATTTAGCGATAAAGATTATTAGAGATTAGAGGGGATTTTTTTAAAAAAAAATCTTTATATGTAATATCTTTTAAAGATCAATATATCTCACTCATTAGCAAGTTAGTATTTAGCTTGAAACATTGTACTGCATAATTGATTTTTTGGGATGATAATTATAAAAAAAAAATATGTTATAATCGCAAGAGGCTGTAGATAAACCTTTCGATAATATTGCAAACAATATTAAAATGAGACAGATTTTAATCAATCTAAAACTAATTTAGCAGTTAAATTTGATAATTGTTGAACGATCAAAGACATAAATCAAAGATTTCATTTTAAAGACTTTAAATGAAAAATTAACTAGGGAAATTTAAATTTATAGTAGTTAATGTGTGTTAAATGATAACTGGAGTAAAAAATACCGATTTGAACGAAATTTGACACATATGCATCTAAACATTTGTGATAAAGGTATAGTTTTTGGAAAAATAGCACTTAATATTTTCAAGATGGCGGCCAATATACAATGTCGAACAAATAATCTATGCGAGATCTTCATGAGCCGCAACACTAGTTAGTTAAATATTAAACAGAATTATTCAGTATACTCTCAAATTTTATAAGATTATACTTACACACTAACCGTAATGCAAAATTAATCAATAAAACTGTCGCTGTATCATAAAGTTAAAACTAAGTACATACATATATGCACATTTATTAGTATGAATCAGTTTAAAGATTTTTGATATGAATAAAACTAAATGCAATGTGTTTGCTAGTTTACATTAAACCGATAAATCTTACACAAAATTATGAAATACAATATTGATTGGGTCGGTTAGTATAAATATTAAAGTACTATGAGTATTAAAAATAAGGGTTATCTAAAGTTTTAAGAGCTTTTTGAAATATTAACCTGTTAATGAGATTATTCTTAATTAATTCAATTTAAAGCAACTTCGTGTTTCCCTATTCTGGTTTGATAATGGAATAATAATAAATATAGATCGCTGGAGAAAAAAGGAAATTAAATAAAAAAAGTTAAATAGAAGCTTGAAGAGAAAATAAATAAAAGTAGGAAGAGATTATGGTGTAGAGTTCAGAGAGACTGAATGACGTCATCAGTGTCCACAAATAGAAAGCTCTGAAAGGGGATCCATTATAATGTTTGTAGTGTTGTGATAAACTATCAGAGTAACAAGGAGGAGGCAGGGTTAGAGAGGCGAGCTGTCTCACATCTCAGCACTATAAGGGAGGCAAAACCAAGGTCAGGACAGATTGCACCAATATTCAATTCTTTCTATTACTAGCTCGCTTTACAAACTAAACAAACCAAACTGGTACCAGTGTGGAAATTGCATGCATTTGCTTCCATGACAAAAGGGAATGAAGGGTGTTTTTATTAAAGTAATGGCTTAAAAAAAAGGAGAAGGGGGAAAAAACGCAACTATGTGCAAATAAAAATAAATTTTCTGTTATATCGGTCGGGAACAGAATGGAGGTCAAACATACAATCACGATTAAAATTTAGTATTCCATAAAAATCAATATCTCTACAAGATAAAAAAAAATACAAGTTTAAAATTATTATATATCTTTTGTTTCTAAACGCATATTTTATATTATGTAAACAAGAATATTTACTAAATTTAAGATAACCGGACAACATTTAATTAACTATAACTTTTGCCATTTGCAATTTTCTTATAATAATAATATATTCCATATTATTTAAACTTGAAGGCCATAAAAAATAAATAATTAAATAAAAATAAGAGAGTTCACTGTAGTCTATTGGTTAGTTATAGACCGAAGTTATGAAACAGACAAATCTATCGATGGATCGAATCCTTAAGATGTCATAAATTTAACACTGATAATTGCATTGAGTAGAAAAGTGCAGTGTCTGTCCCCCTATCTTATAATAACATAATAACCAATAACCCTAAGTGTAGGTCAGATATATGCGGTTAAATAATAATAATTAAAGTCCAATAACCCTAAGTGTATGTGAAATATGCGGTTAATCATTTACTTAATTCTGTAAAAAGCTCACCGATTTATTGCAATAAATACCGATACATAGACTATTAATTAAAAGGACAAAAGACATGTTTAACAATAAGAAAAATTAAAAAATTAATAAACCAAAAAAACTTACGTGGGAGATAAAAACTTTAATTTATAAATAAATCACTCACCTGAAACAGAAAATAAAACAATGGTAAGAGACACGGTGTAAAAATAATCATATCTGTACATTTTATTATACTAATGCATATAATTAAACCATTATGTGTGTAATTTTTTTATGTTTAGCTAAAAGTATTAATATAAATTAAGGGGTTGGTTAATGGAAATGAAAACGATTATTTTTATAGCTATTACCTAGCATTAACCTTTTCGAAGTATTTTCTATTAATTCTTCATAAGTAGGCATTTATGCGTAAATTTGCCTTCTTGAAGGCAAGATACCCAAATAATATTAAGGCTACCATTTCCATTGATGACATATCCTTTACTTAAAGTTAGGTTTTCTTAGTTGGATTCTTAAAGTTAGGCTCTTGGAACAACATTATAAAAACAATTTTTAATTAGAGGAGGGACCATGCCGGACAAATACTTCATCTTGCCGATTTCATGTTAACTAGATAAAATAAGGGAAACCAAGATCTAGGAAGACCTAGAACTAATGAGAGACCTAAGACTAATTTAATGAGGCACATACTTGAAGCTTATTACAATACAGTGCTTAAGCAGAGCACTAATTTAATAGTATTTTAACAAAAAGGGCAAGATCTCAAATCTCAAGCAATTTAATTGTTGCCATTTAACGTTAGTTCACATACAAAAATAAAAAAATAAATTCCAATTATTCGTTGGTTACAATTTTCTAAAAATTCCAACCCAGGAAATAAAAGGTAAACATAAGATAATATTGCAGAAATTTATTCCTCTCATAAATGAATTCAAACGTACATAAAGTTAAAATATTTCATAGCCAAACGCTAGCGATAAAACAACTGCAGGTAATGTACAAAAAGAACAAATAAATACATCACCAGAGTGGAAGCTTAAGAAAACTTAAGGCAGAGGTATAAAATACAATAAAGAATCGCAATAGCAAGGCACAGGCATTAAGTGGAGGAGTAAATGTCCTTATAGATTGGGATAAGAGAGGAGGATACAGACAGACAGACGAGAGGGCTTCGGTATAAAAGGCACGCTCAGAGAAGATGAGGCCAAGAGAGGTTATAGCGTGCACGGAGGAAGGTCGCCCTCGTAAGATAAGTAAGGCTCCCTGTAATAAATTCCACAGTGTCTGACTTCCAACCACCTCGGATAAGCATGGAAAGAGAAAGAAGGAAGAAGAAAAGGAAGATATTACAGTAGGATACTAAAAGAAGAATAAAAAAATGTCAGATAAAAAAAAACAAGTTTCTTTCGACCGGTTTCAAACCACGAACCCTTTAAACATACCAAAACACTATGAATAACAAAGACACGTATTGTTTATTTTTTTATAAAAAAAAAGCAAACGACATTTAAAATCAATCAACCAAATACAAGTAATAAATAAGAGTAAAAAGATACCAAAACAACTAAATAGTTCACACTGAAAAAAATGTCAATATCGAACAAAGCTACCTAGCCTGAATATATAAAATAAACATTTCTTAAACACAAAAAGAGTTTTTGTCAGGAATATAAAATAAAACAAAATAATAAAACAAAACTTTTCCTACTATAGGTAGTGAGGAAAAGTATAAATAATTATTAGTAAGTAGAGATTTGGGCAAAATAAATTATTATTATTATAATTTTAATATAATAACCAAATATTAAATAAGCAGTTCAAGAAGGCTAAGGGCAAGTAGAATTTTTCCTCTAGAATTTTTAACATGAATTAAAGTATCAATTGAGCAGTACTTAAAGAGAGCAGACAATGAACCTCGGGCTATCTGCGGGCTACTTTCGACAAACCATCCAAATCCCCACAAAAATTTCCATCCAAAAATCCACTTGCGACAACAATAGTTATAATATCATATATTTTGTTTATTATTTGCAACAATACTAAATGTATTAATAGTTTGTCGAATGGCTGAAAGGAGCGAGTGTTAAAGACAAGGGCTTCTCATCTTCATGGACTTACAATTTCCGGAGAGCAAAGAGAGGGAGAGAAAAAAATTGGGGTTGTCTAACTCGAAAACCGAATTCAAGCGACAAGGCAAATTGAATTATACCTTTTAGCTCTTGACTGGAGCAAGGATAACTGGAGGGTTGATCAAAAGAGAGAGGAAGCCAGAAAGGGAAAAAAAAGGAAAAATTGAGACGAGGGAAAGATGTTAAACGTTGAAATAAAAATCTCTTCACTGGAAAATTAGAACATAAATTTTTAATTTTCCTATTTTTATTTATTACTTGAAAAGGAACTCACGATAAAGTATATGTTTTCTATAAAATTTTAAAGCGTAAAATTCAAAGATACACTCGTACTTCTATTCTGATAAGAACAATAAATACTTTATAAAAGTTGCAAAGCATAAAATGCTTACTTTAATATGTTAATATTTTATTTTTACAAAATATCAAAAAAATTATGAAAGGCACAAACTATCCTCCCTCAAAAAACATTATGGCTCCGGTATACACAACATTTTTTTTGTAACTTATGCCAATAAAGAACTTGTTTAAAAAAAAAAAATATTTTATTTGACAAATAATGACCTTGAATATCTATTAGACATCACAGATTATTATGAAAACCCCCTATTCTTTTTGCATTATATAAATCTCAAGGTTGTTAAAAATGATTTCAGGTTAGTTAAAAATTGAAACAAAAATCTTATCAATTTGAAAATCCATATAGATTACAATGACATTTTAGATAATAAAATACAGCAGAGAAAATACCATAGAAGGTTGATTAAATAAGAGGCGTTGTTTATTTTTGTGGTAAGATAACAGGGGTCGCAACGTTGATAAGATATTAATTCAACATATTTTTTACTGGTATGAAAATTAACTCGTGGAACAGGAAATGTAGAATAATTACGATAAATATTTATCGAAATCAAATCTTACGTACCTAATTCATTATTAATTAAGGTTGGGAGGATCTTGCTTTCCAGACTAACTTTAAACTACAATTTTCAAATCCGATGAACTAGAGTGACATTGGCTACATGGCCTTCAAGATTTTTTAAAGATACACAAAATCAAATGAGTATTCATTACATTTTAGAACTGTACAATTAATAATAATAATCATTCCTGGAAAGTAATGAACGGAAATTATTAGTTGCAGTAGAATTAATCCTTAGGCAGCAAAAGGGAGATAATATAGTCAGTCATTCATGAAAGTAGTCCATACTTTTACTATAATAGGGCCCAGTATATGAGGGTGATACCACTTACTACCCTCGTTATTTATTTTGTAATATACGACAACAGACAACAGTATTAGTTAATTACTGGGCTCTAGTCGAATCGTAGTCATTAGTGTCAAACCTGTCTCACTTCTTAGTGACTCCATTTATAGGTACGTTAGAGTGTAGACTAGAATTCCAGGATAAGAGCTATTAGCCATTTAGTCATACACAATCTCTCTAAAACCGTACACAATTAATTGCTAATTAAAGATCTTATTGTGCAGTTAAATTTATAAAACAGCATTTAAGTTAACGTTTTTAGGTATATTTTGACTAAAATACCTTAGTAGTTTAAAAAATTTATTAATTCACATTTAATATAAAGTTTTATGAAAAAGAAAATGTTTAATAGAAAATTTAAACTGCCTTTGATTTGGAGGTTTTACCGATGTGGCGTTTTAAGAGAAGAAAATGTCTGCACATCGTTCATGCAGTTAGCCAAATTTAATCGGACAATTAACTGAAAAGTATAAAGAGGTAAACACATAAGAAGCAATCATTGCACAAATGAAACAAAATTTAAATACTTAAAATTAGATAGCCACGTCAATACAGCAAAAATAAACAGGTATCTAGTCGTAGCGAATATCTTCTGGCTTTCGTAATTCCACTGGCTAACATCCAAAATATAAAAATGCATTTTTGTTTAAGAGAAATGCATGTAATAAAAAAGTAAATTCTAGCACTTATAAAGAATGACGAATGTTCTCTACAAGATTAAAGAATAAACTGAAAAAGGAAAGGTCAAGAATAAATCTTCCATAAAAAACACTTCATGATCCATGGATGTTTTTTTTTTAAAAAAAAGGCATCATTAGATTGCAGAGAGCAGATTGAAAGAGGTTAGAGTAAGAGAACCACTATTCTTCTAAATACGGTAAGTATTACGGTACATAAGACCTGGCAATACACCAGAGAAAGAACCCAACTTGAAATAGACAAGAATATAAAAGCTGTCTAATACTACTAAATGTTAAAAGAGAAACGATGGAAACTTAACAACATTATTTACTCTGTACGTAACAGGCACTAAGAAAATAATAATTGTAAAGACATCACTCCGGCTAAAAGAAACAATTTAAATCGTGAATGCATGACATTAAAAACACAACGTGAATCATAGTTAACAATTAAAATGCCACGGGTTGAGAAGCAAAGAACAAAAAAAAAACTAGTCTAGTTTATAGAACAATAAAGCATTCACCAGTTTGACATTATAAAATTGTATAAGTATAAGTAAACTATAATCATAGTTAAGTCCTGTCCTTTTGAACTTTTACAAAGTAATTTTTAAAAGGGTAAGTCAAATAAATGTATTTATTGAAAGAGACGAGTAGGCCAAGCAAATTAGCTGCAAAAAGGGTATCCCTAAGAAAGAAAGTGGAGTTTTGGAAACTGCTATTAACTCAAGTAGACCTTTAATATAAATAAATTGAAATTTGGCGTACGTGTTCCTTTTATCAATGCTTAAATTTGTTGGGGAGTGTTGTCCGTCAATGCGTTCACGCAACGCACGCGAAAAATTTGAGCTAAAAAATTAAAATTGAAATATTAGGACGGGGAAAATTTCGATGTTTTTCAAACTCAGATAAACATATCAGAAGCCCACTTATGCATTAAAACAGATTCTAGAATTCCATCTGTTTTTCGAGAGCAAAATTCTTATTTGCTTCGCTTAGAGAATGAACAAAAATTTATTTAAAAAGCAGGAGTATTGCATCTTAATAATTAAACCCTAGAATCAATATAATATTTTATAGCATAAAAAAAAGTATAGATACTCTTAAGGCATATATTAAGTGAGAGTAATTAAAATTTTTACAAATTTTAAAAAATAAAGTTCATATCCAGCATATTGGATTTTATTAATTGAAGTTATGGAGTTGGTCTTTCTCTAAATATTTAAATGACGTTAGGATGTAATACTGCTAAAGAGATAACGAATGCCAATTTTTGTAATTCAAATCTTAATGAATAATGACAATGACTAACTAAATGAAGAGGAATAGTAAACCAGAGGTTATAAGTTATAATACTCTACATCAGAGAGTAAATAGACTATGCAAATTAATAAAGATAATTAATCACATTGTAACGCTTAGTGAGATGTGAAGAGAGATTAAAATATTTGAAACTTCCTAGTCTTGTCTATTTAGTTAAGACTGCAGTACGTTTATAATCCTAGTAACCTTGAAATAAACTAAAGATTAAATGATTTTTAAAGAATATTGAATGGCTAATACGAGTTGAATAATAATAAATCTTTTAATGTTGTTGGATAGATACAATTTATTAGTCAAAGGTGTGAAGTATGCTTATTTAAAAATACTTAGCATAAGTATAAAGTGATTCATTGATGGAAACACAGAATTAAAGTCTATTCAATCATTTGTATAAGAATTGTTTACTGTCCGCATTTTAAATTAAGTTGAATACTTTAACAAAAAACCGTATTAAACAAGTGGGTGGTTATGTGGAGGACGGAAGAAAAAAAGAAACTTAAGAGAGACACAAGAGTTAATATCATTCATCAGAATAGAACAACGTCGAACCTTCAAAAAAGGTTCTGGTTTTTTGAGTAGGCGATCACAAGTGGGAAGACAAGTCCTTGGAACAATTTAAAATAAATCAAAAATCTACCCATATTTTATTAACTTACAAAGAAAGTATTAATATAAATACACCAACATATTATACGAATCATATTCATAACAGTATAAAAGTTAAGTAAGGTATATACAAGAAAAAAACTTATACTTTTGAAAATTATAGTTGGCAAACCAGGTAACATTTTTGGTAGCATCAAAACTAATATTTGTTACGAATTTTAGAAAGAAAGGCAAATGAAATTAGGAAGCTACATCGGTACTTAAATCATTTAAAAAGGGACCAATCATAAAAAAAAAATTTGCAGGAAATAGTTTCATCTTTACCAATCAAAGATGTGAAAGTTTCATTTGAATGATCTCTCACTGCTCTACTAAAAGTAGGTGGTGCTCCATCATGATATAAAATTAATCAACGTCTTTCTTCAAATGGTAAGTCCTGAAGGAGTTCATGCGGAAAGGATAAAAAATAGTCATTCCCTCCCAGAGCCCGTGTAAGTCCCAAAAATGGTCCTATAGAGATTTCAAATTTGTCACAAAAACACGCCCAAAATACAACCGACTTCGTTGGCCAGGGAAATTGGTTTTACTAAACCAATGAAATATTTGAAATTTAAACAAAACCATTTTTACACCATTAATAACACCGATTCATGATAATGGATAATTCCAGATTGAATAAACCCAAAGAAAGTGACTTCAAATTCCATTATTATTTGAAAACCACTGTTTAATGCCCATTTCTTCAACGTTTAAAGTTATTATTCCAACCACTTTCACTAGACCAATTCCCCTGGCCAACGAAGTCGGTGGTGTTTTGGGCGTTTTTTGTGTCAAATTTGGAATCTACAGTTCAAACCGTTCGAAAGTTAACGCGGAAAATGCATGTGTATTGCTGGTTTGTCACCCTCCTCTACACTTTCTGTGCTGTTTTTTCACGTTCTAACTTGAATTTATCTACCAATTTTTATCGGAATCCTAAAGTTGAGTACACCGTTGGAAAGCTTATTGAAAGGAGAAGTTTTTGGAAAAATGCTAAAAAAAATTTGGAAAAAATTTTTTGGAAAAAAAGGCTAAAAAATTGTTCTTGTGGCAGACACAAATAAGATTTTCCGAATTGTAGTAACTACAATTGTTTTCCAATTGCGATTGTATTGACATTGTTAGAACTGTGTTTAGAAACTTCTAAGGTCTGTATTTTTAATGGAAATTTAATGAGCTTTTCAATGGTTTTTTCAAATTTTCTTTAAGACCAGCAGTTTGGGAGATATGACAATTTTTACGAAGAAAACTCGTGTTTTACAATAAAACCAGAAAACCCCAAATAACTCCCTTAAAATTGAGAATCGGACAGGGGTCAAGAGGAAATTCTTTATTGCTTTTGGGGTGTAGAATCACCTCTCGAAGTTTGTAACATTTATCGTGAATCACCCTGTATAATAATTGTTATTATGAACACAAAACTTTAAATAATAGGTTCCATCATTAGTATTTATAGGTTACATTATTTGCCTCCTCAGCAAGCGACCTCTGATATTTGCTATTAAGTTAATAGTCTCGACAATTACATTATGAGGTCCATTATGAAGTTGCTTAACAAACATTATCAGTAAGCAGTCTATATAAGCTAAACAGAGAATTTTACCTCTGGGATAACTTTTTAATTGTGATTTATTAACAATCTAAAGGTGAAATCATAAATAAGTATTTATGTTTAATCTATTATTTTTATTTTGACAATTAAATATAATAATTTGTGGCTATGTGGTATCAATTTTATACCAACTGGAAATATTTTAATAAACATTTATTTATTTAGGAATGGAATTAATATTTTAAAATATTAACAAAAAAAATGGAGCTTAATATCAACAATATGTAACATGTGCTTAGTAAATTATTTGAGTCAATCTTGTAAGCCAATTTTAAATAATGTCATAAGTAAAAGTTATTACTATTACCCATTCTAAATTAGAAGTAGGATAATTATGGTTTAATGTAGGGAATAAACATGCATCTAGTTAGCAGTGCAATTATATTTAAATAACCTATAACATACAAGTCATAATTACTTCAAAAAGAGCAAACCTTAATTTAAGAAATAGATTACTTAAAGATATATAACTTAATTACGAACAAGTAGTTAGACCTTTAAAGTTAAAAGAATGTATAATTATTTTAGAAATTATCTTAACTTGAAAGATTAACTTTAAATCGTGTTAAACTAGTTAAACAACACCCGCCTCCATATTTTATATCGAGTTTTTGGCTTCCATATTGAGATTATTTTGGAGGGCTTTCACCTCCTTAGGGGGTTTGAACCAGAGTTAAGATTATCTTTATAAAGTCAATCCAGCCTGTGGAGCAGACAACTCGTTCTCTACTTTCACTCTATGAGATAAACAGGGCAAACCTGACACTTTCACTAACAAATTAAAAACTCCTCTTGATACTTCGGCTTTATTAACAACCCGCCTACAACCAAACAAGGATTTCTTGTATTAAATTTGACATCTGAACTTCGATTTATATTAAAGCAAAGACTTAAAACGAGGCCAATAGTAATTCTCCTACTGAGCAATATCTAATGATGCAATATAACAATTTTAAACAACTGATAAAAGTTTCAGTTGAACCAGTTTTAAACCAGTTAGTTTTTTATTACAAATTAACTATCAACCTGAATAGACAATAAACCTGTTCCTAGTTTTGTTTCTATGTAAGAACACAGTTAAATGTATGCATTAAAATAAAATAAAAAACAAAACTCTAACTGACTTCGAGAAGAGAGAGCTCAACGAAAAATGAATACAATTAACAAAAGAACTAAAAAGAATAGTTTCAGATTGTTCTTAACATCTATACTTATTAGGAGATAGTCAGATTCTGCATCGAAGGATTGCCTTTTTAAGTCCACCTTAAAAGACTAGAGCTTATCATTGTAAATATTTAAAATATTCGAGTCAATAAAAACTCAAAGGGCCTTTATTGAAGTCTGCGTAATTCTCAAGTCATCTATAATTTTAAGAGATACAGTAACAGGGCAGAATTTAAGTTAAAGTTAGGATTAGGATTAATAAAGAGGAGAGGCAGCGTAGCCGTGCGGGTTAAACCCCGTCTGCTCGGCCATCACTGAGTCATGAGTGGAACGAGATGGGGTTCGATTCCTCGGCGTGACGCTCTGATTTACATGGCTCACTATTGATCACATCATACTCGCTTCGGCGGTACAATGTACATATGTACGATGTGTGAAGTGGCTGCAACTCTCTACCGCGGGGCGTAAAAAGGGCCTAAGTGATGGTCTAATTGCAAGGTTCGAACAAGTGGTTCGTCAGACCCGTTCTAGTAGGAAGTACTAGACTACTAATACCAGGATTAATAAAGTTAGTTCATTAAGAAATAATAGTTTGAATCATCTTAGACCTCTCCTATGCATGATTTTTACCGTAAATAAGTAAGGTTTCAAACTAAAAAGAGCTACATACCTCGATTAAGAGACCTCTAGATAATAATGTCCAAACTTACTAATTTGCGGTAATAATCATGTATAGGAGAGGACCATGATTACTCATATTAATATTCATTAATGAACGAACTAAATTAAATAACTTAAACCTATGCCTAATATCTCAGCTGGGTTATGGTCAGCTTTAGATCAGTTTAGACACCAATTACACCAGATTAGTTATACACCATTATACACTTTTCTCAACAATATATTATAAAATTTAGACTATATTACTATTCAAGATTCAAGACTATTTTTCTTCATACAACCAATAGGTTTGTTCCAACAACACTTCAAACTAGTTTCAAACTGTACGACGCATGCGCATTAGCGAAAAACGATCAATTGTGGTCCGTTGCGCATGCGTCGGACAGTTCCAAACCAGTTTGAAGTGTGTGTGGTGACAAACCTTATAATATAATCTATTTATGATCTAACCTTCTTTTAAAGACTATTAAATTATAAAAATCTTTTAACTCGTAACATACATTTATACTTTAATAAATTAAGATTTATTTTTAACACCACGTCCTTTAAGTGTAATCGACATTAACACACCCACTTTCTAAATAGCCCAACAAGTAGTAAACATAAATAACCACGGTATACAATTAACCTCTATAGATCACACACCTTAAAAAGAATCAATATAATTTGACCTTGAAGGAGTTTGAGAATTAAAACCACAAAGACTGACCTAAAGCAGCAATAGAACAAAGAATATAAAATCAATTATTTAATATTATTAACACTTATTTATTAATTTAGATTAAACAGTACGTAATACGTACAATGTCGTGAGGTATAATTGAGGACCACGATTACTCAAACTACATATTATCCTTTAATGAACAAACTAAATGAAATAACTCAAATCTATGCACCACTTATAACTGGATAAGAAAACTAATCCATTTACATTCAACACAACATCAAGTAATATTTTTAATGATTGTAGGGTCAATAGGAAAAAATCAAAAGCTTACTTTTGCAATATTTCGACCCCTCTTCCGGTCATTTTCAAGCTGAAGCTGACTATAAGATTACTAACCCATATATGCTAAAAATATATTTATTCAAACCAGGGTAGTTATTGTCAATTGTAAAAAAGGGATTAATTCTTTAAAAATCTATTGTTAATCTATGTCTTACTATTTGTTTATGCTCCTGCTCCACAATTACAATATAATATGTATATACTAAAATCAAGGTAAGTAAACCAAATCCCTAATATATTTCTTTGAAATAATGATTTTGCTAATAATGAGTTTTAATATCACTTCTAAAGAAGAAAAAATTTAAACTTTGGCATTTCGTTAACACCTTTATTGATTATAAAATAGAATGCCCAAATATGAATATGTTTTGATAAATGTAAATTTCCAATATTAAAAAGGTGCGTGGCTAGCATTTTACTAAACAGCTTACATATTATGAAGTTCTAATTTTATTTTAACAGAATTAACACTTTCCTTGACTGAAAAAAAATATTAAAGAAGTTCTTTTAAAACCAACCGATTAAAGTTATTCTCAGAACCAGCATGGTGTGTATTTTAATAGTAGATTACAATAGAATAATAGTAGTCCATGCAAAAAGAACCCTTGTAAAGACACTTTATTTAAGATATAAAGAACAGAATCCCTAAGAAACGAGATATGATTAGAATTATGAAGAAGAATTAAAAACAAATATGTGCAAACTAAAGGTTTTATGCACTCAGCAAAAAATCTATTTACAATGCACAAAACCTTATTTTTGCTACATACACAAAATATAGAAAATAATCTAGGAGTTCTAAGAAAGCTGACAAGGAAAATAAATCTAATGAATACGTGAGGTAATAAGCATTCAGGAAAAAAACTTGATAAATAAACAATTATAAAATATTGTCGCCTTTTTTTTATCTTAATGTAAGTAATGTTTAAGGATTCTTGTAAACTAAATAATGTAAATTATTTATACTATAAAGATCAAAGAAGTTCAGTTGTATACATTATGTGCATAGTAATTCATTAACCACTTAATATTAATTAAGAAGTAAACAAAATTGAAATTGTAGAACAGCAAAAGCCTCGAAGAAGAAAAATGTGCCAATAAGAACAGGGTCAATTATTCGACTGGAGAGAAGGGGTAAATGGCGGCAAGAAAACAGTTTAGTCAAGTGAATTAATTAAATTGAACTATTCCGGGACTGAGAAATTTCTGATCGTTGTTGTTCAAAGTCAGGTTAATAAGTAGCCACGAGGAGTAAAAGCATTGAGCAAAAGTTTTCTTCGATGGAAAATAAACTGGATCTAAGCAATGTACGAAGTTTGCTCGAGATAAGTTGAAATAATTTACAAACTGTGAAACTAAATAGTTTATGTAACAAGAAGCAAGAGAGGTAAATCGATATTCAAGCTAAACTTTCAGCTTAACGAGTTCTTTGAAACTAACGATAATAACAGATGATAGAGCGTTAAAACGACCATCTTCTTAGTTTTATTTACTTAGGTCTCCTTAAAAGCACTAAGCTCCTTTTTGGATACAGATAAGTAGTGAATTGAGAAATAACGTAGTCATTATTCATTTTTATTTAAGTTTTATTCTAAATATGTAATTTAAAATATTGAAGAAGAAGAAGAAAAAAAGTTTGAATATTATGGATTGTAGTGGTTTAATTGAATTATTTCCCTTTCCTCCCTTTACAACAATATTCACTGGACTTAAAACAAAAAATAAATTTAAATAGAGTTTAAAGCCTATGATCTCCGCTAAGATGCCTACAGGGTAAAGATACTTGTAAATATGGAGAGTCTGACCTTGAGTTCCAAGTAGAACCATTCCAGAAAAAAAAATAAAAAAATAAAGTACGATGAAGATTATTAATAGGTAGTGATTCCAACAAAGAAGCGCAAATGCAGCTACTCACTACTTATGTCATATGCACATATTTCAGAGCCTGAATAAATGCGGCTATAGAACCGTCAATGCACGTAAACACTTGATAATTCAAAGGAAGTGATGAATGCAAGATTCGCTCCATAACTAGTTTAGAATATTTCATTAAGTCAAGGACGGCACTATTACTATTGCTGTTCGCTATATATATTTTATCTTCTGAATGCAGGAAGCAATATTGTCTTCATTCCTTTATTTCATCAAGGTGCGGAACCTACTTACCATATTGGCTATTTAGTCTTCTTAATAAAAAAAAATGTTATCGAATTGTATCCCTCGACTCTCGACATTTCTCAACCGTCGGGTTAAAAAAAAAAAAATAACAATGGGAAAGACTTGGCAATGTTTCTAAAACAAGTAAACAAGGAGAAGTTGGGTTAAAGATATTTTATGCAGAAAACTTATGCGTGTAATAAGTTAAAGAGAGAGGATATTAATCTTAATGATAAAAGAAAAGAGAGGGAGAAACTATAAAGTCGAGTTAAATACAAATCACGTATAAAGGGCGAACAAAAGGTTATGGCATGACTGAGTCTGACAAAAGGCGTCCCCGGAGTGGGAAAGGAGGGTTAGCCCGAGCCTGCCGAGGCCATTGTATGAAAGGCTTCTAATAACAACTCGTGGCTAAATTGGGCGAGAAAGAGAGGCCCACTGGTATAGAAAGAGTCACCCACTTCCCATTGTTGTTAGCCTTTCCAGACATCTAGTTTCTCATTCAACTTGCCCTCTCATATACCCAACAACAACAATATCTTTTAACAATCTGTAACTTTCAAGCTGAGAGCAAGGAAACGATGATCCACGACAAGGATGAGATCAAGGTGACAACAACTTTTTTAAAAAAAGTTTCAAACTGAACGGCAATGACCTGGAAAGACACCTGAAACACCACATTACAGGCGCCAATTAATTTGGTCTGGAAAAAGGATTTTTTTTTGTTATCCGATATACGATGAAGAGATGCAGGAAACTAGTTTCACGCCTGGTTATACGGGCTAGGAGAATTCAAGGACAGTGCACAATGGGCAATGAATGTCAGCCAATGCGGGCATGCGAAATTCAAACTGAAGCGTTTTTGAACAGTAGAAATAATCCTAGTACTATCAAGATATTCTCTCACTTAATCCAACCATTTCTTCACAATACATCACATTGTATTTTCCACAGAACTAATCGAATTATAGCAACGGTTAAAAATAAATATTTCTCGATATTAATTCTATATTATCTACTGTTATACGCTAAAAAGGAGCTATTCTGCCAGCATATTTATAAGGATAACTAGAAATATGATTTAGGAATACAACAAAAAACCATAAATACGGGAAATTGTATCTTTACCACTGAAAAAAAAAAAAAAAAAAAAAAAAAAATCTTAAAGAAAGTATTTAGTTATTGAAATAGTGTTAAAAAGGTAATTATGAAATGAGTTCTTCTGCAACCCAAATTTATATACTTTAGGAGTTGATGTTGCACCTAAAATGCAGCCAAAAAGATGGCATAATGTTAAAGCATAGGCTACCTTTTATCTGACCCGTTCTGGAGTTATAGTCTTAAATTAAAATTCTTTAATTCATCTAAAACATTTTTTTTTTTCAAATGGAGCATTGTGGTATGCACCATTTGAAAAATCAAGTTTACAAAAGTTGGCACACTTAGCGAGTTTTAAAATAGTGCTTTTAAATCTAAAATATTACCTTTAAGTCGGAGAAAATGTTAGTGAAATAAAATAAAGTAGGCCTTAACCAGAGTGGTAACTGCGTAAGAGGTACTTGTTTCCTGTATACAGTAATTAATCCCCTTATTTTTATCTTAAAAATAATTTATTTTTGGAGTTCTTAGCAAGTAAGGTATAAACATAAAGGAAATTAGCTGGTAGCTGATTTTATATGGTTTTATATATTAAATAATCCTCAGGGGTCATTTAATTAAAGAAAAGAAAATTATGCATAGAAACGTACATATATATTTATTAATACACCAAAAGTGTACATATATATTTATTAATATACCAAAAGTGTAGAATAAATAAATAAAACCAAAAGTGGCCACCTTCCCCAAATTAGAAATAATAATTTTTTTTCAGGGAATATAGAAATGTCAAGTGAATACCAAGTGTAATATTAGCAACTTTTACTGTAGTTAAAACGATGTTGAATTCGTATAATGTATACATTTTTATATACTAATTTCTTACTAACCTGACCTGACATAAAATAATATATTAATATAAATAGAGAGGAAGTAGGGAACAATGCACGATTATCTTAAGATATTTTATTTATGTATATGTAGGCGTTTCAATAAGAGGAAATACTAGGTTGTTTTCTTTTATCTCAGTAAAAAACATTCAAGGGGCATTCATAGTTGAATAACTTCAGCGTTTACGGTCGAGTAAAAACGAATCGCGTGCAACCTTTATACACTAATTAGTAATTGAAGAAACATTTTAATGAACACAGTAAAGCATTACTATCTATAATCATAACTTAAGTTACAATTTTAACTCGTACAGTCTTAAAAATTTACTGCTACTAACAAAAACACTGTGTGTTTTTGTTAGTTCAAGGATACCAATAATTCTGTGTATGAAATCAGCATAACAATCTATGTTTCCGGTAAAGTCTTAGATTAAAACTTCTATAACTCCAGAACAGGTCAGAAAAAAGACAGTTTATAGTCTTAGATATTAGAACCATCTTCAGGGTGTTAAGCATGTGATGTTGCAAAAAGATAAAAAAATCGGACCAAGATAAATCAGACAATACTTTCTCATATACGGATTTCATAACTACATACTTACCCTTGTGTTATCAATTTATTTGTTTCTGCATTTTCGAAGTCGTCTGCACAGACGACAGACTTTTTAAAACCACATTTTTTGACTCATGGGACCTCAAAACGTGTAAATCAATCAAAAATGAATTTTCGCGCTATTACAATACTCTCTCTTCGTATGAGAAAATAAAAAGATAGGGAAGTAAAGATTTTTGAATATGCATATATCAACTTAACATTCAATGCTACATCAACTCGCCTTTAGTCATAACAACATTCAAATATATAACACATTCATATTCATCAAAAAAGGTTAAAGATGTTATGACAGGTTATATGGCCCACTCATTCATCAATACAAAATTTTCCTACTATCTATTAATAAGATTATTGTAGATCATGTCTAATCTCCCAAGGAGTATCTCAACTCTTTGGTAGTTTTGAGTTTGGTTCTTAAGTTGTTAGAAAGTTGTTGTAGGCTTTTAGAAAGTTCTAAATTATAAAGCTAAATAAGTTAGATTGTTGGTATAATTAAGAATATAAAATCAGTACAAGGTTCAAATAAATTATAATTGAACTACGGACAGTCCGATACGGGGCCCAAAATGTATGGCTGGAAGCTGGAACGGATTTTTGTCCAGAAATGTTTTAATTTGAAGACCACCAAAAAATTACACCAACCACCAACCTTCCACCTGACCACCTATCGAGCAGGCTAGAAGCCGCACATGACGACAAAGTTTCACAAAAGTATTTATATACAGAACATTTAACTCAAATTATCGATAAAAAGTTCTGATAATTGGATAGTTTAAACCATAAACTTGATTACTTTATGACATTGACAAAGACACTGAAAAGCAATATCATAATAAGTTAAGACTTCACCTTGTCACTAGGCTTCGGTGTAAAGTAGGATTTGTATTAGTAATTTCTTTTAGATAAAATACACTGTATCTGCATTTTTAATGATAAATCATAAGAAAATACTATTTTATTATTTCAAATAAACCTCAGTGCGAAATTAATTTCTCCCACTTTTTCTGTTTCTCTTTTTCTGTAAAGGGGGACAAAGTACAAGAATAAAGATAAACAAATAGGGGTAAAACCGACACAAATAGAGAATCGGTTAGAGGGAAAAAAGGAACGTTGAAATGGTAAAAGAGATTGGGGGGGGGGGGAGTTTGGAACGTTTCATTTGTAAAACGAATGGAAGCGGCTGAGAGAGATGAAGGACACCGGTCTCATTCTAAACAAACTCTTGTTTACCTCTACCCAAAAAACACCCAGTAAACCCAACCGGGGGAGAGGGAGGTTGAAAAAAGGAGGGAGGTACTAAATCGTTATTGATGTTAATTCCAACCAAAGAGAAATGGGAGGAAGGGGGGGGGGGGTTCTGGTGCCGATACTATTTTTAGAACACAAACTTGTAAACTGTGTTCAGGGAGAGCCCCAGACACGAATATACTCAAAACACAAAGCCGCAGAGCCCTCTAGAGTCTAGAGAATATACCGAGTAACAAAAGAGTAAATTTGTTTTCTGATTTACTTCACCAACGGCAAGTTTTTTTTCTAATTAATTACAAAAAAGAGGTGAGATTGGAAACACGCAAAACAAAAACGCTAAGTAATTCTAATAAACGAAATAATTCTATTTTAAGGGGGAAAACTTGAAAAATTACATAGATTAAAAATAACACAGGGGTATTTAAAAGTCGCATATATAATTATAAGTCCTTTTATGCTTAAACGTATATATTATATGCAAGAACATTACGGGATTTACTGCTTAGCGAACTTACATATAGTTAATAAAATTCTAAGAGCAACAATTGTGGATTGTTTGTAAAACCAAAGTAGAGAAAAATTGTGGATTGTTTGTCAAACCAAAGTAGAGAAAAATTGTGGATTGTTTGTCAAACCAAAGTAGAGAAAAATTGTGGATTGTTTGTCAAACCACAGTAGCAAAAGTTTTTTGTATAGACTGGATAAGGTAATTTTAAATATTAGAAGATTAACAATATGCAGAATCCAGTTGGTATAATTAATATTTCTCCTATTGCATAAACACGATGCAATTTATTTATATTGACTTTTGTAATAACATATTAAAAGTCTGTTCGAAATGTTCTAATCAAATATAAATATAGGATTAAAAAATAGTATTTTAGGATTATTTATACAAGGATTATACTTAAGTTCGTATAAACTAAAGTATAATAAAAAGAATACCTACTTTTATAGGTCACATCATTAGTTTACTTGATGGTCTGCATTTATTGACGGTCCGATTATTGAAGTAGTTTATTATTAACCTCAAATTTACTTCTTGGAATATACAGAATAACCTCTGGGATTGTTACTAACGTATTAAAAAAGTACATTTTATCTATTTTCAGAAACGTTATTCTTGGATAAATCGGTAGTTTTAATCCAGTCGTCTGCGAGTTATAAAAAACAGTTTTTGTTAGTCTTAAATTGAAAATGTCTTACATTGAAAAGTAATAAAGCCTTGAATTGTAAACAACACTAGGATTTATATAGCCTAGATTTATTTTATTTTATAACGAAAGAAGACAAGGCTAACTAGGTCTTTACATAACAAGGGTTTCATTCGAGGACAATCACTTGCTTGTGAATTGTAAATTAGATAAATAAATTATATAACATTAAATATAACGTGAAATTTGAAAACAGATATAAAGAATGTGTGTGTGTGTGTGTGCGCGCGCATATATATATATATATATATATATATATATATATAGAACGAGAGATAAGTTGATTATAGGTTGTTATACATAAAATTTCGAAGAAGAATTTTCTATGCACTGTAGGTTAATAACGTAAAGATAATTCTAAACCGGTCTCAAATTTTAGAACCGGAAAAAACAACTTTACTATTCTAGGAAATAACTGAAGAAAGTATGTATTAAAAAATATAACTCCCTATATAGAAGCTGTAAATCTTGTATATTAGTTTTCTCCATATAATTTGTTTGTATACATACATACTATATTTCTTTTAACCTTAATAAATATATTTTTTAAAAAAAATAGAATGTCTATGAATAGAATATCTGTAAGGCTATTTTTAATGTATTATTAAGTTTAATAATAACATGATAGAATAACAAAATATATAGAAGTACCTACAATAGCAGAAGGTAGATGGTTGATGGTTGCATGTGAATTAAAAGAGAACAAATCGTGAGCGGTTATTATTAAAGGCCTTTCGTGCAAACAAAGCTCTTTAAGGATCTTTCTAGAAAGGCATGAGCGTGAATGTATTTGATTATAGGCAACTAAAGCAGGCAAAACCATTCGGTATTAATATATTCCCTATTGCGCTTTTAACAGAAAATTTATCATTGGCAAAAGAGAGACTTTATGACGCCGATTTCAACGGAATAGTAAGACATTGTTGTTAGTGTCCTACGCATCTAAAAAAATATATAATTTATGAAAGAAAGGAAAAAAAGGTACACGAGTTTTAACTCTCCGCAATATTAAAATGAAAATTCAAATGACCTGAAAAAAAACAAAATTCAACAAAAGTTGTTAAAAAAAAAAATGACAAAAAAATCTTTAAGATTACAGACTTTAAGCTCGAAGTACAAAAAACATTTAGGAAGAAAAAAGTTACTACGACATTAAAGTCCGTATAAAGACGTTCTCTTGAACAACTCTGAAGTAGAAGAAAATATAACAAGTTTTCTACTTCTCCAAAGAACTTGCTTTAGGGAGCAAGTTTTTCCAGGAGTTTGTGCAACTAAGTTTTCCTTTAAGTAAAGAAAAAGTGTAAAAAAAAGTGTGCATAGAAAAATACTGAGAGAAGGGAATGAGGCCTTGAATTTCAGACTTAAAAGAATAAAAACTGCTATGAAAACTTAAAAACTACTATCTCAATATGTACCTTGAAATAGCACTTTGATAGTTTAAACATAAATTGACAAAACAAAATATAATATCTAAAGTCTATATATGTATACAAAGTTACCTAAATAAGTAATTTGAATAAAAATATGTTTTTAAATTAATAATTAATTCAGTAAATATTCTTTAATAAACTTGGAACGAAGAACAACTTTAGACGGGTAATTTTAACTTAAGGGTAAACAATAACAATTGAAAAGAGCAATTTTCTATAAGTGTTCTCAAATATAGAAATTACAGCAGCTGTTAAAATGCTAACAGCTTGTATGTTTATAACATATATCGTACATGCTAAATATTTTTAAATAATGTCATTTAACTTTAACAAACTAAGTAATTTTTAAAAATATTTAATTGCATACAAAAATTGTATCTAATTTCCACATAATATATATATATATAT
>KZ651365.1:429536-440164 GCA_001010745.2 Gerris buenoi
GAAAATCGAAGTTGGGTATCAAAAGGTATTGAAATTTGGTTTACAAAAGTATATTGTGTTTCTAAATTGGCGGTCATTATACCCCCCTAAAAATTAAAACAAAACTCAAAACAAAAAGGCCCCCCCCCCGCTAGCCCAATAGGACAGGTTCAAAAAATAAAAATAAAAAAAAAAATAGTAACGTGAAGACATCAAGACAAAAGGTGAATGGTGTTAAAAAAAGAAAAAAAAGGATTAACAAGTTTGAAAAGTTGAAGGTATAATGGTAGAAAAGACACAAGATAAAAACTCTTTATGTGTGACGCTGTCACACTTTGTTTCACAGCACTGTTTCTCTAGCTAGTTCTTTTTTTTTTTTTTTTTTAAACTTTGAATGGATCATTGTTGACGGCGCCGATTGTAGTGGTGTTCATCAATCATAGGCAATGATCGGTGCTGGAGTGAACTTCCTCCATCAAGAGGAAACTACAATCAACATGGTAACAATATCTCAGTCCTCCACAGACACCGTCATTACTAATAATAGCTTATAATAGCTCTGTCTCCTTGTATCCATGGGGGCTCTGTTAAAAGCTCACACAAAGCCATAACCGAGCTACAAGAAACAGATTATATGTTGATAAGTAAGTACTATCAAACATAATAAAAAATAAATTATCTTATTACATACGAATCAATAGATAAAGAACATCATTAGATCAATCTGCTCGAATGATAGTTAAGAAATTAATTAAAATTATATGCACCTAACTTACCATCAATTCAAACCAGTTCTAAATTGCACACGAATCTGCACACTATTAAACTATTAGAAATTTGAAACTTGCTATTAGAGATTGCTTCTGTATTCTTTCATTTCAATAGGGTATCAAATCAAAAACATAAAAAGTGGGACCATCAGCTATTTCAAAGTTTATAGTCAAATTCTCAAATAGATAACACTCTTTTATTACTTTTTCCATAACTTATCTAGAAACACTTGTTTATTCTTTATTTTACGAATGCTAGATCGTACCATACATCATGTATAAACTAATTTAAAGACGTTCTAAATAATATTTTATTTGAAATTTATCTTGAACATTTATAACTAACCAAGAGATAGTGATAGTAGGTTTTAGTGTGTTAGTAGATAGTGTTGTTCTATCGATGGCAGAGATAGATTTTTTTTAAGCCATTAATTAATGAATTAAATCTCTTGATGATGCCAATGAAATATAGATTGCGCAAGTTTTTAATATCATAATAGCTTATTCTAAAATTGTTATAAAAAGTAATACTTATATTGTCATCTGCTTACATGTCAATTGATTCAGGGTATTAAACTGAATGTAACGAAACAATAACAAAATAAAAAAACAAGATGCTTGAAATAAAAAAAAAAAAAAAATCAATAAAGCCTAATATTAATTTACTAAACAAAGATATACTATAAATATTAAAAATAAATCTAAGAAAAATTATACAAACTCAAATAAATGTTTTTTTTTCAACTTATTTATTTTTAAGCATGATACACGGTAATAAAATTCAGATAAACGAATTATACGTATATACATGTGTATTAAAATTTAAAATAGAAAAGAGTCTGTGACGCAAATCGAGTAGAAAATGTAGATAAGAATCAAAGTAATTTCTGACATGTGAATTGTATTTTCCTGGTTAAACTTCTTTAAATGTAATAAAGAAAGCGTAGGAGAAATCAGATAGGTCAACTTAATACCTACGTTTAAATGTTGGCTTACTTGTTTCCAGAATGAAATACGAAATTATGTAGGAAGTCATGTATATAATTTATTTAATAAAAGAATCACGCAAAAGTAATTTAAAGTATGTTTTTTTTCTTTTAGTATATATACATAATAATTAAAATGAATTAAGGTTATAATTTTAATTTATATGAATATGACTGAATAATAAATAAATGAAAGTATGAATAGAAACAAGTCATAAGTATGGCCTTGAGGTAGGAAGCATTGTTGAGTGAAGTAATGGGGGAAGGTTGACTGACTCCAACCCTGGCAAGTTATCTCATTAGGAATGGAAGCGAACCGAGAGGTGGTAAAGGGTGTTATATATATAAAGGGGACATAAGTAGAGTGAGAGGGATGTGGCATCACAATACAAGTAAAGGCACGCGTGACTACCATCACTCGAGCTGTAATAACACATTGCCCCAGCATTAACAGAGGGACCACTCTCAAACATTATATTGTACTGTGTACTCCAACTCCTTAATCATATCAACCGTGACAACTCACAGCCAACCATTTTCCTCGAGTGCACAAACTGCATTCTTAGTTACAAAACCGAGATATTTCCATGCCATCCTTTAGTCTTAACAACTCATACTAAACTAGTTAACAAGTTAAACGTCCAAGTGTCTTTATGTTTAAGGTTTAAGCGCTAAAGTTTAGACTGGCAATAAAACATTCTGACTGTAATTATCCCAAATAATAAACGCGAGGAGAGATATCAAAAATAATGCACAGAAAATATAAAACTTTTAACGTTTAAAATGAGTCCATAATAGACTAATTAATAAAAACTAAGAGCAGCTGTTTTTTTTTTTTTTTTTTTTTTTTTTTTTTTTTTTGAAATATGCAATTAATTTAAGCAGATTCATTAGTAGTATGTATGTCAAATGTCATCGTAATTTAGATATACATAATAAATCACAAGGTCAAGGAAGATGCATATTAAAAGTTTAAAGATAGATAAACGGACTAAGATAAATAATTATGATAAGCGTCATCAAACCTAATTAAGTTATTCTTAAAAATAAAGATATGATCATAGCCATAGCCGGCGTTTTATACGCGCTTCAGAATAATCTGTAGGCTGTCATAACGTGACGCGAGAAAAGTTGAACGGAACACTGCACAGTGTACAAGGAAGGAAGGGTGGGGGAATCACCAAGTGACATCTCCCCAGCTTTATGATGTATTTTTATCTGTATTGCCCAAACGCGCGTAAAAAACGCATGCTTTCTGCGTAAAAAGAGACAGACTCATTTCTTAGTCACCTTCATCAGCAAGTAATGAAGAATTACTGGTAAATTCAATAATCATAATGGTTACCACTGGTAGGTTCAAAAGTTATTATAGTCAACAGTTATAAATTATCTGAAAAAATTAACATAATCAAAAGAAATACTAATAAAACTTCAGGATCAATATCATAATAAATAAACATTGATGTTCCATAATGATGGTTTGATCACTAAACGAGCATTTTTAATTGTCTCGATCTGATTTGATTTGGCATTCTGGTTTTTTATATTTGTTATGCTGGTTCTTTATAGTTCTTATTATTCATTCATACTTTAAGTCTGTGCTTCTCCTATCTTTAATTTATGTTTTCGTTGTTAGTCTAGAAGACCTTTACGTCAAAACATTTCTGTAAGATCAATTAAATAAAGGGGGAAATAATATTAACTGCAAAGAAATATTTCCTATTCCTTCATCCAATAGTTTTTATTTTACTTTTTTAATTCATGCTTAGGCAAGTAATTTGGCTTAAAACCAACAATATTTTTATAAGAGAGATTTAAAAGAATCAATGAAGATTATAAATTATTTTAGGACAACAAATATGAAAAGAAAGAAATGTCTATTTATATATTTCAATAAAAGAAATGCGTTTTAGCATCCAATTAAAAACATAAAAATCTCTTTATACAAAAGACAGATCAATAACTATTTGCATTGCCTATCAGTTGTTAAAAGAGCCCTCTTGAAACACTCCAAACTTCCAACTGAGGCCCTGGGAAGGGCTCAACTGGAAAGGGGGAGGCCTTTTGAAGTTCAGCCGACCTTCCTTGATCCCCGCAATCACGCTTCGCATAATTCCCTAAACAAAAACCTCGACACTTCAGTAATTTTACTCCGAATCGTAACCATCAAAGCGAAAAACCCTATTTTCAAGGAGTTAAAAAAAGAACAATTTTTTGGAGAAAAATAACTGATCAATAAAAAATCATATCGGGAATCTATTAATTATTTATTTTATTAAAGATAAATACTAGTAGGGAGGATAATTTAATAATTAAATAATTAGATCAGTGTCAGAGCCACTTATTCATCAAAGTATAGAAATATAGTTTGACGTAAGGTCTGCAAACAGTCTTGGAGAACCCTTGACCGTTGCTAACACAAACCAAACCTTATTCTAACTACGAGAATGGTTTAAGGTCATCATACACTGCTTAAAACAATGAATATTTAATAACGTAATTGTCTAAAATGAATCCTATAGTATTAATCATATGTTAGCTTACTGAAGAATCATCATCGTGAAGGCTATGATAATAAACACAAAGCTTTAATCAATAATTCGAGGTAATCATTCAGCAAATCATAGTATTAGCTCTTAACACTAAGTTAAAAGATATCTCCATACTTAACAGTGTTTGTACATACTGAAAATAATAGGTATAGGAAAGTAAAATATAATCATTGTCTAAATGGTATTCAAAAGCAGGATAAGGATGATGGTAGGATGTTAGATGATTAGTTCATCAATTCTCTTAACTGAGGAAATTCTGCTTCTTAGTTAAATTAATCGTAACATTAGTTAGGTCGTATAGAAACAGGTTATAAAATAAATGCAACGATTTCTCTAATAACACCGACATTAAAAAAATATATAAAGAAACAAGAGAAAATCCTGAAATACAAAATGACATAATGAAATAATATAATGACCCAGATACCAAATGTTTTTTAATTGCACGAAGTGGCGCAAAGTTGCATATTTATTTTTTCTTGTTTAATCAAAACGGGATACACAAGGTTTTTATAAAGGAAGGGACAACCAAACAGGTTTTTTTTTTCGTCGCTTGCTCCGGCACCCTTGTTAAATTAAGATGATGGAATCGGGGCGGCTGTTGGCTAGGTAGTAAGGAATTATTAGTAAGAGAATGAGATATTAGAAGAAGGTGTATGTCGTATTATAATTTATCACCGGGGTCGAGAGGAAGAGGGTCAGCCACGGGCCCCGGTATTATTGGAAGCCGAGCCAAAACCGGTTTTCAGCATTAATACGCCCTCGCAACGAGTCGACTATTCCACCCACTCGACACGGAGCACGCACGGCTCTACGCCATTAAGCCACTCACCCACTGCAATCTTTCTATTTCTGGCACTGCAACCTCCATCCGAACCTTTTCATCTCCCGTCTCGCCAGAAAGAATGAAATACAATCATCGAATCCACTGTAAACCATATTTAATAAAGAGATTAACCGAGAAGTTCTCGACGCGTCCCTTATAAAGTTTTTATTGACTCCGGGAACTAGAAAGGAGGTAAAGTTGAAGAAGTAAGGTAATGAAAAGCGGTAATGGTTCTAGTAGAAGGTCGAGGAGAGAAGGAGGGGGAATGAGAGAGTGCAGTGCCCTTTCAAACCGTTCCCCCGGGCCTCCGTTGGCAGTAATACCACGTCTTTTTATAAATTCTCCTGGCCCGGCGTCCCACCCCACTGATCTCTATCTGTAACAGATTCCGGATCGATAACCCGGGGCGACAACATCTCCCGCTTAGAGCCGTCCGTCCCCCAGTCAAGGTCCCTCCATCAATTTCTTATAAGAGGAAGCTTCTTACTTGTACGTAGGCGTGATAATTTATTAAAAAAATGAACAAGATCCAAAAAATTAGCGAAACAGTGACGTCTACATCATAATATAATATTTGTACAGTTCTGGAGCAGACGAAGGTGCGGAAAGGATTCGGTCGGTGCCCTAACCGCTGTGCAGCTAGGCTCGTTTGCCTCTGCCGAGAGAACTTTGAATAGGTTTGGGCAAAGGTCCAGGGCTACGAGATGCTGGCCTCCTTGCCAAATACAGACTGACACGACGAGCCGTAGCCAGGATTAATAGCGTCGAGAGACGGCTGGGAGGGTTCACTACGTCGAGAACATAAACACTACCGAACACACTGCCAATTATAAACTACAAATCTCTTAAGGTGGATAAACCGATCACAGAAACATAATAGAAATAATCGTGTCCGTTCTCAACCATCACTTACCTCAATCAATTGATAATTCAAAAGAACGGACGACTGGCGTAGAGAACTTGGTGACAACGTGTCCTTGACAAGCAACGGGTTCAATAATATCACCACACAACTAGCGCACGGGAATTAAAGGTCGATGCACGGGTGGAACGACGGTTGCGAGTGAGTAAACAGAGGAAGATTAAAGTGTAACTAGATAGTTTGAGTGGCGTGGGGACGGGTCGAGACGTACAGAGCGGCTGTTAGATAGAGACTGGAGTGGTCGGGAGCGACTAGGGAGGGGATAGCTGCGCAAGCTGCAGCCACACCACCGCTGCCATGACTACGTACCCCGGCCCAGCCTTCACTTCACCTCACAACAAGTTATATTGGCAAACTTGTATTAGTCCAGCCCCCACTCCTCTCCGACTTTACTCTTCTTTAGGGCTCAATTACCCTACAGGGAATTAACCCGCCCCATATAATTAACTTTTCTTTAGCAATTTTCCCTTCTATAAACAAAAAAAACTTGTTTTCTCCCATTTTAAACTAAATAAAAAAGCTCGGTAATAAAATGAAAAGGGAGGTTATGTTCATATTACAATATTGAAGAAAAGGAAAACGCAAAAAGGAAGAACAAGTATAAAAGTAAATATTTTACAGGGATCAAACATTTTATAAAAATACCTAACTTTTGAAATAAAAAGTAGAACTACCGACATTATGACGATTAAAATAAAACTTAAAAGAAAATCGGTCCGAGATAACTCAGACAAACTTTCTCATATACGAGTTCATAATTACTTAGCCAAGAGTTTTCCATTTATTAGTTTTCGTGTTTTCGCAGGAACATTTAATTATTGAAGAACTTTTTATCAAAATTTATCATCAAAAATAACTTCTCCGGAGGCGTTTAAACTATTTTTTAAGAACCATATTTTTCCGACGAATTATTCAAGTTTTTGGGGGGTAGTGCCTCCAAATTTGGAGCTAAAACACTTACATCTTACAATTGTAAATGGCACTCGTTAAAATTAAAAAGAGACACAAAACCCACCAAAGCACATCCAGACGATAGTAAAATCATTGGAGCTAAAATTTATTTCTCGATTTCGCCTTGGGGTATGTTTTTCGGAACATGTATGTCAAAATCTGCCCAGTAGTTTAGGCTCCACACATCTGCGCGACACGATAAACAAACGATAGACCACAGACAGGCTTTTTTATAAACCACTTTTTTGAACTCAGGGAACCTCAAAACGGCAAAATCTATCAAAATCTCAAATTAGAATTTTCGCGCGTCACAATATTTCCTTTTTATATGAGAAAATAAAAATCAATACCAAGGTCATACTTAAATCTCTTTTAACATATTTGATTCAAAAGTATTGTCCTAAAATCAAAATGGTGACAAATAAAGGGTTTTAATTAAAACAGCGCTTTACACTGGCATCACATTAAACTGCGTGTTATTTATTAGTTCACAGGAAACATACACACACATTTGAAAACATTTAATTGCTTGGCTTACATTCTTGTTATAACCGTAAAAGTACAAAGGCTTAAAACAGTTATTAGTCAGGATATATGTAAGATATTTTAAAATCTCCTCGCCTTTCCAAATATCTTTGAATAGGATATTAAGAATTTCTACGAACTGTTTTAATTCATCTAAACTAAAGTATACAAGTCTAGTGACTACTTCTATTGTTAACTTATATGATTTCATATACACATTTTTCTTTAGAGGCGCAAAAATATTTAAATTAATACTTTTTTATTTTAACTTCAATGTGAAATCCACTATTTTCTGATTAGTATAACTGAAACAAAATAAATTACTCTTACAACCGAAACATCTAGATTCTAGATGATGATCTTCTAGTAGTATGACAAATTTCACTAGGCAAAACTCCTTTAAAGTTTAAAGCATGTGTCTATCTGTCAGTTCAATAATACTCATTTATTATGCTACAATAACTATTTACCATAATCAAAACTAAATTAATAGTTAATTTTACAAGTTTATAGAGGATGAATAAAAGAAAGTATACAATACTTTGAGTCCTTTATAACTGAAACTCACTAAAATAAATAATGCAAAAGAAGTACACAAGGCCTCGGGTACGTTATCAGCGGCAGAACGGTGATCGGTGGGAGACAGAGTCATACGCGGCAGAGTGGTGCGGCTTATGACGGAAGTAAAGTACGGCCGTCTGTACAATGGATGTCAAGCTCGAGCGTCTATGTGAAAAATGTTGCCGTTTGCCACCTACCGCTCACCGCTGAGCTTAGTCATTAATTTTCGCTCCCCGCTCAGACTTTTTAGTTGATTAGAAACTCTCATCAAGTAAAAATGGCAGGGAACTGATGGGAATACCGCACAGCCTATTATTTTCTCTCTCATCGTAGCCAGCGCTGCTTGCCGCTCTACCACCCAACACTTACCGCTCGTATCGGACCCGAGGTCTAAAAGTTGATGTCTGAACTACCTGTGGCATGTTTGTATTATTATACCTTTTTGCTCCAGGTCGTTAATGAAACACAGGTCATATTTGACCTTGAACAATTTGAACTACGATATTACCTCAACAGGGTACAGAAACAATTTTAATAATGATCTTTGTCATTGATTATTGGACCTCAAGTTTGCGTAAAATTTAAGGAAAAATAGTAGTCTTCTTGCACAATGAACTGAAGACGGCTAATCTTCCAAAAACAACTCGGTTTACAACTTTATAACCGATCTTTGCATATATAGCAGAGACCATAGATTTGAAGGGATTTTGCAAAAGGTTTAGAGAAATTCATGAGAGAAAGGAGAACTTCTTAAAGCCTTCTGCCAAGGAATATAACCAAGAAGCAAAGGACTAGAGTCGAGGATAGTAAGGGGTAGGGGGACTAGTAGATGGGTTTATCGCAGCTCCAAGTTTTATATCCCTCCGACAAAGTCTCTTCCAACTTCGATCTAAGAGAGTTTCAACCGAGTAAATTCAAAGTCTATAATCGCGGAAAGTTTAACATAATTCAAGGACTCAGTGAAGTTTTGCATGTACGGGGTCTAAAGGGTGATTTGAAAAGGTAACTTTGTCTTATCTATACAATTTAGAAATTACAATTTCATCAACACGAGACTCTAAGGAGAGAACTTAAAAGAGAAGATTTGCTTATTTGAAGTATCGAAAAGTTGTTACATTCTCCAAAGAAATTAGTTTCTAGGCTTATTAATGTAAATCAAGATTATGTTAAAGAAATATTTAATGAAAGATAACCTTTTCAATCCGTATATGACGAGTAAATGCTTACAACCGAAATCAAGATTTAAAAATCTCGTTTTGTAAGTTCTCGAGGTAAATTTTAGGTTGATGTTGTTTTGTAGTGTTAATCCAAAATTTGCATTATCAAGTGACAGAGCTACGAACATATTATATTACATAAAAGTACCTATTTCCTCTCTTCGTAGATACGCTCTTTTTAAGATACTAGGGGGAGAGTGGAATGGAAAAATACTATTTTATAATTCATAGAAAATAAAAATGTTTGTTACTTTTACCAATATTAAAGAAGAAGACAAATAAAAATTGCTACCCCACAAGATATTAAAAGCAAGGTTCCTGGATTTGCGCTCCAATGATCTAACAACTAGGCAACCAGAGACATCAACTGATAGAACACATTCTCAATAATATGAATAGAATAATTGCATTTATACATGTATAAATGATTTCTAATATTAAAAAATGCAGAAGACAAAAAAATTACTTAGATATAAATCGTACTTAAACATTAGCTTAAAAATTTAACGTGGCAAATTATAGTTAAACTAGCCGTTAAGCTCGTGGCAACGGGCAGAATGAATATGGTTGAAAAAACGGGGCTGAGAGATAATTAGTTATAATTAAAATATTTAAATAGATATTTACTGTTTAAATAGAAAGTTTTATGCCATGGAATTTATTACAGTAGGATAGCTCAGTGGTAGAGTTCATGCTTCATGTGCTAGAGGTTACCGATTCAATACTGGGATTTAGCTCATCAATTTTTAACGTTGTAAATCATTTCGAGGTCGTCGCCGTCGTCGGGACACACTACTCGATTATATAAAAGATAAATAACATTGGTTGGAATGCCTTACTTTAAATAAATATTTATTTCTTATTGAAGATATAGGAGCGTCCATGGAGGTCATCTTAATGAATAATATACATTTTCTCTCCAGTCTTACCTTAATCTCCGACATGAAGTAAACTGGATTCTATCATTAACTTTTTATTTATATAATGTAACTATTTTCATTCACATTCCGGCCCTGATGATGGCCTTATGAAGGCTGAAAGCTGCTATGTAATTTAAAATAAACAAATTAGCAAGTTTACTTGGAAAGACAAAATTTATATTATTAATTTATTTCTAATACATATTATGAAAACACACCAGTAAAATATTTTTGTTTTTAAAATATCAACAGGCTGAAAGATGGTAAATAAAGGAGAATAATATTTTGTAAATTATTTTTGAATTATGTTACAATTGACCTCTTTCCTTCAATTATTTCTAAGTATGGCTTCTTTGATATTCCCCCACCCCTCCAACAAAAATTGTCTTGAAATTGAGTTTAACAACTGAAGTCTACCC
>KZ651365.1:454773-468859 GCA_001010745.2 Gerris buenoi
CATGAAGCGGCACAGAAGCAAATAACTATGTATATTAAATTTTCTACATTCTCTCTTGAATTATCGTGATATTATTAAAGATTGAAGTTAGAGCACGAAGAGAAACAAAGCGAAAAAGAATCTAACATGTTCAGAGTGGCATCGATTAACCAGTTAGAACTTTGATTTAAAAAAATGTTAACAGATGAATATTGAATGCTTGAACTTATTACTTATTTATCAAAAGGCAGGCACATTTTATTTTTAAGGGGGTTTTCATCATTAATATGGTGGAAACACAACTGCGCTATTTATATTTAAGTTTACGCCTTTGGGCGTATAAATAAATCAATAATATAAACTAAATTAGAGTCTACACTTGACATAAAAAAATTATTTCGAGTTAAAATAAATTTAATAAATATATATATTTAAATATATAGATTTTCAAGATAAGTCAAGTAAAAGATTAAAACAAGTTAGATAAACAACGATGCCTTTAAGTAAAGTGAGAGAAATCCGAGAAGCAAAAATAAAGAGAGAAAGAGTAACACATAAAATCAAAAATAATTTTATTTAGAGCAGTATTTGAGAGCAGAGTGGATCCAGGGTAAAGATATGAATGAAAAAAAGTGGTTTCGGTATAAAGGGAAGAGAAAGAAAAAAGAAGACTTGGAGCTTAATAAGGGCCTGCTTTAAGGGCAGGGCTTACCTCCCTCCCTGGAAATAGAACAGGGTCCTCCCTTAACTGTCCTACACTCCCTACTCCTCTAAACGCAATGAAAGAAAATTCTTTTGGTTGCTAAACCCCCTTTTAAAACCCTCTAAACCCCTAGAGCTCCAAAAGAGAGCCGTTGTAAAATGATTGGACTTTAGGAGGAGAAGCCTCAGGACAAAACGCTTTTGATCTGTTTTTGAAATAAAATAAAGGACGGGAAGAATAAAAAAAGAAATAAAGAAAGAGTTATAAAGGAAATATATTTTTATTGGGTTCTCTCTCTCAATCATCCTATCAAAGTCCTCATCAAATATTAATATATACATTAATCTGACAAAAGCAAGCATAATACATATATTATGAGCTTGAATATAAATTATTAAACGTAAATATAACTTAACTGCAATAATAATAGTCAAGTTGTTAATTAACATTGTTCCAAAAATTGCAAAGTAATAACTTTAAAGAAGGTAACAGTCAAAACTCTGACTAATTTGATGAATATAAGTTGATAATAATAATAATATCCATTTATTACTTTTTTACACAAAATATACAAAAACAATGAGATTTTACTTTAAAGAAAGGATTTACTACTGTTTGTATGATAATATACGTTAAATGTTTTAATTAATAATAAACTTATTATTAATTTATTTTTTTATTTGATTTTTTTTATTAATAAGTGTAAATATGTAACTCTTGAGTTGGTCAATTAGATTCAATTAATTGAACAGTTCAATTGAAATTTGTATTATTTTAATAATTAATTTTACTAAAAGTATAATATTATTATTACGTAACAAAGAAGTTAATCAATTATTAAAGTTTTTAATTTATTTTATGCTTTACTATTTTTAGTTAATTATTTACATATTTCATCAATTTAATACATTCCCAAAGTAACCGTATTAATTCTTTATATTTTCAATTTCTTTAAGTTTACGTAAATAGTCCCTAATTATATTATACTTTAAGTGGGTAGGTTAACTTATCGTTGTAAAGCCAAACATCAGATAATATGCGATTAATTCTAGTAATAATAGCAATGATAAGAAATCGCTCATTGGCCGAACTAAATCTACGTTTAATATTAAAAATTAACAACCAACCGTGGGGTAATGTAATAACAAATCAATCAAACCGTGGTAAAGATTGACCCATTGACCACCTGGCAAAAGTAATTAAATCCTGGTCAAATTTTATTATTTGGTTAAAAAGAATAATTATTAGAAACATTAATATATATAATGAAACATGAAATACTTTTCATACAAAAAAAAAAAAAATCGGAAAAGAAATCCGAATTAACCGTTTTGTCAACATACTTATTTAATAATTACGAAAAGAGTGTAATTATACATACATAAGTGTATAAAATGGTTATTAAAGCTTTGTATCCCATGCTAACATTAACTAAACCTTTGTGTTTGGTGAAGTGGGTGTAGGTCGTAGGTGGGCAATTATGTTTTTTAAGGGGAAGTGAATAAAAATAAAATGTAATGTTTTGCCGGTAAATAATAATACCACCATGCAGATGAACAATGCTATTATTACACGGATACTCCTACAACCAAATAGAATTAATTACGCAAAAAAAGTTGCAGCGGGCTATTATCGTTGCATAGTGACTAGCTCACAGTGGATTTTGAAGGACCGAGTAATTGTTGGCCTTGAAAGGAAGGAGTTAGGTCTTACTTTAAGTTGAGTTGGGAGCAGGTAGACCTCCTCTCCACGGATGGAATGAGGTTTCGTGACATCGTGCATGGAATTCCGAGCCAGATTCAATTAACTGACGGCAAACTATCACGTCAGGGTCATGCGCCTCATGACTACGGTAAATCACCAGCGTTTTACGCTCCCACTCCAGCTTTATATATAGCACTTATCTAGACTTGAGACAAAAGCTAACATTAATTAAATATTCTACTTGTTTTGCCTTTTGGCCGAGGGGAAAAAATGATTGATGTAGCAATACATAATTCTCACGCAGAGTCCTAATGATTTAGTAACTAAACCTTCTGTATAACGTAGAAATGACATCGAAGTCGAGACGAATTAAACATAATTTAGTATTTTAAACTACCATGTCAGATTAAAAGAAAACAATAATTTAGATAACGTTTTGTCTGTCATCCAACAGCTTATGTTTGAGGTAAGTACAGATGGTTGTATAAAAAATGAATATGAAAAGGAACATAGATTTAAAACGAAATTAACCCCTGGTTGTAAAAACATCTTTTGAGTATTAAAATAGAATTGGTTATAAGGAAATGTTGCAATGCATCGAAGTTAGTATTAGAAAATCATATAAATCAAACAATGTAAGGTGAACTCTTTTTTTCATTTTTTTTTATGTATGAAGAAGCCAAATTATGGATTTATTCTTAGGGGTTATCTTTTGTTTGTATTTTTATTCTTGCAAAATTATTATTTTTATACAAACGCATCAGTATACTTACCGCAAACAAAGCTGTTGAATATCAGACAAGTACGTTGTCTAAATTTTTTTTTTTTTTTTCTTTTAATCAAATCTTCACTTTAATCAGATCTTTATTTAATTACACTTCAATTAGATCTTCCCTGATTGAAAAGAAAAAAATATATTCAGATAATTGAATTCATCCAACAACAGATGTTTAAGGTATAATAATAATAATAATAATTTATATCTGACAGTTTAGATTTTACCATTTTTAAAATAAATCGATATCTTAGCTCCATATATATTTGTATATGCACTGATAATTGTAATTTTACAAGGATAGAAAGACAAACAAAAGATAATGCCTAAGGATAATTGATTTGGACTCTTTATTATGAAAAAAATTTAACCTAACATTATTTTATTTATACGATTTTCTCATTCTAAATTCGACACATTATCCTTCATTTTCCAATAACCAATTCTATTTTAATACTCAAAAGATTTTTTACAACCAGGGGTCAATTCCGTTAAAGTTTATGTTGCTCTACGATAACCGATCTGATTGAGTCCATAGTAGCGTACCGTTGTACTTTGCTGCAGATGTTACTCATCCTTAGTCCCGTGCTCTTCCTTCTTTATTTTCCTTCGATGCCCCCAGGGAATTCTCGTTCTAGATTCTATTTTAAGTGAATCCCACCCTGAGACCTCCCTTTTTTCTGTCGTGCCGAAGCCATAAAAGCTTCCCTTCTTGTAGCCCGAGGTCACGGCTCTCCCCCCTAAGTTGGTTCAACGAAGCTGCGCTGGTCTCCTTCAGCAAAGAGCTTGAACGTGCCGGGACTGGTTACTCGTTTTTTTTTAACTCTTTCGTACTCTTAACTCGTCCACATTCTAGACATATCTCTCCCACTAGTTTATACTTAAAGAAAAAAACTCTTGTTCTATAAAAAAACAAAAAAAAACAAAGGATGAAAAAATACTAAACGACATTAAAACGGACGTGGAAAATACTTCATGCAATCATCAAGAACGTTATGCTAATTTTCTAATTAACTATAAAAGAACTTTTATCTATCAAAATATAATGTTGTATGTAAATATACATACAACATTTCAAAACACAAATAGTCTTGAGATTGAAGTAAAATTAAATTTTATCTTATTTTATTTTTCAGTATATGTGAATAAGAGACAATTTTTTGTTTAAAAAAATATATTATATTTTTAAATTGTTGATCCATTGATAAAATATTATAACTAGATATATTTATTTATTGAATTAAAATTATTCGTTATTCTTATAAATTTAATTTTTCCTGTTATAAGTATATATATATAAATTACCTACAAACAGTAAATTGTTAATTTTGAAGTCTAAAAAAGCCATAAGGTGTAGAGCGAAATATTACTGAAAAACCTTAAAATCTTCAAATAGCAAAGAAAATATATAGACAGTAATATATACCAGTAATATAGACAATAATTACCATAAAAAAATACAATTAAATAATTTACTATTAATTTTAATGTACTATATTAATGATTAACATTTAAATAGGCTATCATTTATGTCTATAAGTTAATAAATTAATCGAAAGCATAATAATTATGCACACTATTTATTATGTTACAACATGTAATCTAATTCTGGTTTATTAAAACGTGACTATTGTTCATTATTGTATCAGAACTGGAATTCTATCAAGCGTCATCATTACATTTCAAAACATAATAGAAGTCAAAAGCATTCGATACTTTTAATTTAATCCAGACAAAACGAATAGAACAATGTACAGAAATGCATCTGATGTAATTAAACCGCGCTAACATTATAATTGTAGAAGATATGCATTAATAAGTTACGTTACTCCAAGCAATCTAGGAACCAACTCTTTTCCATTTTATGTCAAAACGATGACATGGAGATTGTACAGAATAGAGTTAGCTTTCTATTAAAGAAGGGTTTAGAGCTACATTTTATATTTATATTATGGAATTATTTAACTAGTCTTATCATGAAAGAGGTGTAGTTCAATAACCAAATAACGTTTTCACACAAAAATTGTAATTTAAACAATTGACCGGTTTCGGCTGTTCTAAAGCAGCCTTCTTCAGATAATCTCGAGGTTACTGTATTGACTTCACGAGTACAAATCCTAACTAGCCTTGCCGAGAAGTTAATAAACACTTTACTAAAAAGCTCCTGTAAGATCAAAGACCTAAGAAATTATAATTTCTATAATATTTTTATTAATTTTTTCTCAAGACGTTCAAGTTCCGAGAAAGAATTAATTGATTGATTGATCAATTTTTAAAAATAATTGAGAAAATAATTCTTCTTTTAATGTGTTTTTCTTATTTTGCATATTCTTAATCAACTTTAAGACTAACTTTGCAATTTTTTTATTCTTTAATATGAATAATAGCGGTTTATTGGCTTAGAAAGAAACACAGTTAAGATGAAAAGATTGAAGTTGGTAAGAGTGCCAGAACTGTATGCTCAGTTCATGAGTACTAGAAACATGAGATAGTGGTAGATTGTTCTTTAGGAAGAAGCCCAAGGGAGTGATTAAGTTGGGCATGTGGAGTCTAGCCAGAGGAGACCGGTCCCCACTAAACCGGTTTGCCAGCTAAGTACAAGGAATCACACACCTACACCTACACGTACTCAAGAGTATCCAACTGCGGGATAGAAACGAAGCCAAGAGCACTACATCCTAGCAGCTAGCAGCTAGCCGCTCCCCTTGCAACCCGTATACTTCATCTACACTACATGGGATTGTATTTCTCAACCAACAGATCTCTACATCCTCTCACTCTATTTCTCTCCTGCTTCGAGTAAATCAAAATCAACGGCCTTGACCCTTCTTCTAATCTCCTTTACTTTTTTTTATTGCACCTTACTTCTTTAATTTCAATCCATCTTTTCTCACATACATATAATGCGAAGTCGAATCAATTTCATCAGTGATTATAGTTATTTACATAAGACAAAATTACAATGCTGGGATCATAATTGTTATTACTAATTTTCATCCTTCTTCTCTGGGGGTGAAAAAAATGGGAAAAATGGGACCTTCTTGACGAAATTGAAGTAGCTACTTCTTACTCCGTGAAAAATAACAGCATTTTTACATTTTATTTTACATAATTTCCATATTTTTAACAATGAATAACATTCTTTTGATTTTCAAGAAACATTCTCCAAGGATTTTATTTTAATTATTGAGTTCAGATTAAATTTAAAGTTACTTTTCATTATCTTTTCATGATAAAAAGCTGATAACATAAGACATACAATAGAGCCAAAGAAAGTAATGCAGAAGGAAGGAAATTTCACGGTTTCTACAATCGCTTACACCCAAACCCCACACCCATATCGAATATTATCTCTCAACTCTTCATTTTTCATCTTACCAAGGATAATTACATGAACGTATCCTTGAAAGGGCAAGTCTCAAGAAGTTAGGGAATCTAATGCCTCATGTATCCTTTTTTTGTTTTTTTCAAGGCCAGCCATCTTCTATAAGACCCATTCTACCTGCCCCAGCCTCCTTATTACTTTATCTCCTTCCTTCCCTCCTTTTTAAGAGCAGTTCTTCTTTTTTTTTCTTTCTCTTTGCCCTCATCATCATTGTGTAGCCTTTTGATATAATAGGGTCAGGCCCAGTTATTTAAGGAGCCTTTCCATTGCCGTCACACCGCCTTGAGCTGCTGGGGTCATTTCCCTCATCTAGAAACCTTGCGCCATTCAATTCACTTTGCCCCTTTAGAAGCTAAGATATCAGTTCTTTCGATTCGAACATAAATCGACTTTATTTTTTTCTTATAAACTCTCCTTCTTCGCCACTATACACGAAGCCAAACAGAATGCATTTTATATTTATTCATCAATTACGAATATAAGGAATTAAAATAAATATGTTTGTATTAAACGCATGGTCTTTCTAACATATACAGGTTACCAAAGACCAAATGCCTCCCCCATAAAATAAGTAATGGAAGAGGGTTATTTACATTTCTAATCCTCTCCCTCCCCACTGTAAACTTTCAAAACCAGTCTACCTCCTACGGCAGACTATATTCCTGGCACATGTTTTACTTTCTGCATTCATTATACGCAGGAAATTAAAGCCTTTAATGGAGGTGTAGTTTTATGATCATCCTACTATGTAATAAAAAAAACAAGCATTGGGGAAAAAAATCAATTATTGAATTTCTTGAATAATATTCCTTTTTATATTCTAATAAAACTATGGTTGTTGTCTTATTTTCCTCAGTGAATTATGTTAAACATTTTAACAATTATTAGTTTGAGCGTACCATTAAACTGACTTCGTGTTTGAAAGCAACGCTTGTATATATATTCAAGCATATACGTCGAAGTATATAACTTTCATTAAATTCCTTTATAGATGGGTGGGATCGTAATTCAGGGAATTGGCCCTAGTTTATCAATGTTGGCGTTATGCTTTTAAACTTTGCGGACACTTTGCTTTATTGCAACAAAAAAGTATGGCAATGGGACAAAATATTGGTCCTTATAATATCGACCTGTAGAATAGATTCGAGATAAAATTTAAATGTAATTTATGTATTTATTTTATAAAGGAGTTCAAAGCGAATATACAGCAAATAAGATGTAAGGACAAAGGACCCATAGATAACGTTCAACTTAAAAACAATCCTTTACATCAGATAGGTTAAAGAGGAGCGAGCTGAAAAATAATAATTTTGTAAAAAAGGTCCTAAAGGCAAGATATTAATTCAAGGTCAACAGCAAGCGAGGGTTCAGGCTTCCGAGTTCAAAGGAGTTTTAAGACTCCTAACGTCTAACGGGACTCACAGGGATTCAGCTCTTAAGAGGTTACAGGCTTCGAAACTACAACACTGCAGAAGAAAAAACTATTTTAACTTTAACAGTCCGAACATAGGAACAAAAAAAAAAAGCCCGTCCTTTTTCATTAAACAAAGATCTGACAGTTGGTTACACCACAAAAAAAGCAGTTTAGTAAAAAAGGCGTGCAAGTACTAGAAACAAAGTAAAAAAAGGACAGGGTTCTCTTTATATAAAAATAATAACAGCCTTCGAAAAAGGAAAAGGATCATTTTACCATTTCCAGCACTTTTTAATTGGCTCGAGATATATAAGTAGAAGAAACAGGACTAACATGAGATGGTGTGACCGACATTACACAAGAATTTATAATTAACTACAATGTAATTATATATATACCTATAGATTAAGCAACTTATATCATAATCTAAAATCTCCTTTAATATAAAATACAAGTACATACATTCAATGAATATAAAATGACTAAGGTGTAAAACCAAACATAAATCAAATGTTTCATTTTTAAACGGAAGAAAAAAATAGACTGCCAATTAGTGTGGCACATAGCTTCCTCGCATCCTATCATGTATTTTATTGATATATTAACATTAACATTATTGTTATATTGTTTATTGTCTAAAAACTATTAATAGTTTTAGCGATCATTAACACTTCATAGCAGTATCGCTGTTGGTTTTACTAAAAAATTGTATTTGTAAAAAATGTTTGTCTCATTGAATAGATAAAGTTTGATTTTTTTCCCGGCTCAAAATTGCAATTTTAAATTTGAAGTTCACGTTTACGTGAGCGTTATGTGTGAACGCTTGGACGGATAACGTTGTCCAACGAACTCGTCCTAGGCATTGGTAAAATGAACATGTCTACCAAATTTCATTAAAATCGGCCAAGAATTACTCAAGTTATCGTCGGACGTTTCAAATTTCGCGGACACACAGACCGATAGACGGACAGACACGAAACCAAATCTTGGATTTTTTAAAATCGGAGGCATAAAACTTTTTCGTTCTCAAAAGTGAACACAATGCTTCCGTTGCCTTCAATAAGCTCGGAAGCAATAGTTAATAAAATATAGAAATGAGTTAACTCAACAAAGAAATAGACACATTTAGGATTTTTGAGTCATGCACGCAAGAGGTTTTACAATACATAAGAAACTTACCACCATACCAATAATTGGGGTTGAAGCCAATGCAACAGTTTTTTTAAAAAAGGCAACTCTGAAGTCGAATAATGCTTTAAAGGATTCATATTTTAAAAACTTAGAAATCAGCAGTGGGACACCAGAACTAATATGAAGAAACAAGAATGTAATTTGAAGTTAGTATAATGCTAAATATTTATGAAAATTATTTTAGCAACTGCGACACAATTAATTCCACATAAAAATTAAATTAAATATGCATGACAAAGCGCGAAAAGATCCTCTATTGTTCTCCACGGACTAGTAACTCTGAATATATCGTTCATCTTCAAGCATGGCTGCTTATTAACAACCTGGGTAATTAAGTTATATTCAGCCTTCTTCAATAATATTTGTAGCAAATGGAATAAGAAAACTAAAGAGTTGCTATCATAAATCGGATAATAATGGGTACAAAAAATCCAAAAAGAGATCTACATGTTCTTTTTTAGAAAATAAACAAAAAAGATGAAATTAAAGATTTGCAACTCGATGAAGAGTTTAATTTACGGTCAAGAGGAATTAGAGAGGAAGAGGATTTGAAAAAGAAGAATAATCAAGGCTGAGGTTATTTTTCTCAGGAAAAACTTTGAGAGTTGATTTTGCTTGAACCTGAACCGTGACCAGCGTTGCATCCAACCTTCTCCGACTGATCGCCAGATAATAAGGGATAATCCGTGAGGCTCGAGGACATAATGGTTAATGGTCGGAACAATAGTTGGAATTATACTTTAGGTTGGTAACTATTTCGCAGTTAGTCACACAGGTCAAACCGTGAGTAAATGGGTCAGAACAAAGCAGAACCTCTTTAAAAGTGGATTTTTCACGCTTCGGGACACAAATGACATAAACAAATTGAATATGATCTTCATATTTCAGACGTGTAGTGAAGTTAAAAAATAAATAATAATCAATGCTGGGTGCAATATCCTCCCCATATTTAAAATCTACTCCTCGTTAAATCTGCAAATTTGCTTATTCCAAACAATTTTTTTAGTGAGAAATGAGCAATAGAAAAACTTAAATAGACTCTATCAAGAAATTTTGATAAAAGAGGGTGAAAAGTTCCTGTGAGAAATGGAAACGTCATCATCGGTTATGATTGTTAAAGGGGGCCATATGAGAAAAGTGAGTAATGATACACTCATCCGTCGTTGACTTGTATCATCTCAAAATTCCTCCTTATCCCATTACCTGCACAATTCAACAGATGGAAGGATCATTTGACATCGGCGGCAATCACCTTCCAGATGACAAGGTCTTCTCCGACATTCCTTCTCTACTCGGAGTAAAAGAAAAAGAAGTAAAATGGGTAGACACAAAAAGAGGAATCCTGGAAGTAAACAGAAGCCAAAAGGAGTTGAAAGGCAATAAAGGAGACAGGATCAGGATGAAGCAGCTGGAGGGTGAAACGTGTTTTTTTATATGAGGTAAAGCTTCCCCACCATCACAAGGTTCAATAAACCCAGATCTCTAGAGCTCCCTAGAGCCCTCGATACAACCTGCAACTGTATCTCCCTTCTCATCCTCAGCACACGGGTACTACACCATATAGTTTATCAAAAGACCAAGGACACGGGACACAGACTTACCACCAACTCCGCTCTATTCCCATTCTTCAACATCAATCCTTAACCAAGAGTTAAATCCAACAAATCTCTTGACAGATCTAAATAATTCCAGTTTCATAATGGCAAAAAATTATTTTTCTTTCTTAATATTTTTAATTTAAAAGAGCAATAATAACGGAAGATTATTATTAATCCATCATCTTTTACAAGACTAGTTAAAAAGAAGCGTTAATAGAGCTGAGATTGTTTCTTCAATCGAAAGCTGTTAGTTAGTTCTGTACTTAAGTCTGGTTATAAGCTTATAGTTGGGTGTTCCTCCAGGAACGAATGAAGCATGACTTGTCGTGACCGGGTTGCTAAAGCATAACCACCCGACAAAATACTTAAAAGCCTTTCTCTGAACCTGAATATATATATATATATATATATATAGGAACTAGGGAAACATTATACAGGACAGGTTTTATAGCTTCAAGACCTAGGGAAAAGGTTTCCTCTATGTTCTCCCAAGGGCGAACCAAGAGCAAAACTTTAACCCAACCCCCCCTCTAAACAACTCTAAATAAAATAGGTATAAGGTTGGGAAAAATCCTGTTTCCGAAGCTCCATTTATTTTATAGCTTGGAAAAGTCATTAAGATCTGATTCGACCAAACTATAAAACACAAATAAAAGTGCAGCAGTTACGTGCTAACATTTATACACAAGCATATGCATAAATGAATATATATATATATAATAAACACACATACCCTGTATATTGTGTACTGTGTATACCTATTTATATAATCGAGTAGTGTCCCGAGGTCGAAGACGACGTACCTCGAAATGATTTGTTATTGCTAAGCTAAGAGAACCACATTTATTCCAATAAAAAAATTGTTCCGAGACAACCTAGACAAACTTTCTCATATAGGAGTTCATAATTCATTTATTAGTTTTCATATGTAGTTTTCATTTAATTATTATTGAACATTTCATCAAAATGAATTATAAAAATATATTCTCCTGGGCGGGGAATCGAACCCGAGCTCTCTCCGTCCGCGTGTAAAGCTATTTTCTCAGTAACTGGATTTTTCCCGGGAAAACGGCTTATATCGTTAGAATCGTAAAATGGACAACATTTTAGAATTTGTTAATCAAAACCGTCGCGTCGGAACCGTTTTCGAGAGATAATTTGTTTTTCAGAGTTCTTGAGGGATAGCGCCCCTAAATATGGAGCTAAAATTCTTTTCCCGATTTCGCCTAGGGGTATCATTTTTCTAAACATAAATGCCAAATTTCGTCAAAATCGGCCAATTAGTATAGGCTCCAGGCGTCTGCACAGACAACATGCAATTTTTTTAAAAAATACTTTTTTGGACTCAAAGGACCTCAAAACGTGTAAATCCATCAAAATCAAATTTTAGCGCCATCACAATACTTTGTGAGTAATAAATTCTTTGATTTGTTGGTCTTTAAATAGACATAATAACTTATCTAAACTAATTTACATAATTTTATAATTTTTCTAAATATGTACTAAGCCCATAGCCACGGGCTTAACGACTCGAATACATAAAGTGAAAGCATAAACTTATAATTAATAGAGCAATGACTGGGTATTAACAAGTAAAAACTGAAACCAATCATTTTAATTTAGTAGAATTAAAGATCTCTTATAAGAGAAAAGTTTTTAAAAAAAAATCGTGCGCGAGGTGTCTCGGACTTTTTCCTTCTTCTTTAAAGGTAACTAAAAGTAAAAAACGGTTTCAACATTAATAGAGGTTTGACGTTAAATTAAATAGAATAAATAAATTATCAATACAAATCAAAACCTAAATATCACAGTTAAGGTAGATTTGGCAAGAAATGAATGGCTGAATGAAGTTTGGATCTAATCCAAAGCTCTTCGAAAATAGTATTGCGAGGAAAAAGAGAAAGAGAGAGTGAGAAAGAGAGAGAGTGAGAGAGAGAGAGAGGGGGGGAGGGGGAGAAGAAACGAATCTCTGGTACATCTCAAAGGTTCCGGCATAACATTAACCAGCCAACCAAATATTTACCTCTTCTAAATACAGGTTATAGTTGCACTTAAAACTCAACAAGTCCAGTAAGCCAAAAAGTTCACCAATAAAGCCTATTTAATTAACAAATATTGTCCCATATACACACAAATATAAAATATATTATATGGAAGCATGGTCCATTCAAATAATAGAATTTCGATGGGTGGGTAAAGTTCTTCCATGTCATGATGGTAATTTCCCAGCAGTTCATTATAAGAGTAATCATGATGTTGATAAACGGCAATAGGATGTTTGTTAACTTCTACTTGTAATTATAATTAAGAAGAAAAGACACTAAGTTTGAAGAATTCATAAAATTAATGAACCTTCGACTAATGAGTTTTAGGAACGAGACGGTTATCATGTAATATAGGACGCACAGTAGAGTTGGTGGTTTTATAGCAAAGCTAGAGGAATAATGCATACATAAAAGATATAATGAATGATATTATTCAAGTTTATTACCAAGCATGAACGTTATTAGTGTTTGTAATTTTAGATTTAATTAAAAGAGGCCCTAAAACCAAAACCTCTAAATCGATACATCGAGGTCATACGATCGCAAAAGAATAAAAATTTATAATGATTGATGTTAAGGTATTTTGCATTTGTGGTTTTATCTTAATATTTTCGAATAATTAAATACAACATTAATTATTAATTGAAACATAATAGATTATTAAGGAATAAGGGTAATCTAATTAAGGCCGGCCGTACATTGAATCCATACTCGGCCGACCTTTACCCTTACACTGCAGCCGAATTACGTTTCCCCTTTCTGGGAATTACAACACATTATTGTCGTTGTTTCAACAGTATTGGTAAGTGCATTGCCTCTATAATTCTAGATCTACTAGGGATTATTCAAATTCATAACTATGATTAAGCTAATCAATAATAGCCTCACATATCTAGGCGTACCTCATGATCGTACATTTGAGTGAAAGGTAGGTTCAAGCAAAGTTACATCGGCAAATTTTGTTCATTTATATTTTCTTAAGTTTATTTATTTTTTATTCTTCATTCGTTTGATTAATTAATATTTCTAGAATGCGGAACAGTACAAATTATAGTACATATGTAATGAGAAAGACCAAACAAATTAAGTACATTTGATTGGCAGACAGCCAAAAGTATAGAATAAAATATTTGATAGTTTTTATTTAAATTTTATTTAATTGATCGGTTTTTCATCGGAGTTTTTTAATTTCATAAACAACTATGGACCACAAAAAAGTGAAAATATTTAAGAAGTGCATGTATTAATTATTAAATCTATATCTTGGGAATTTATATTTTTTATATATTTTA
>KZ651365.1:469105-484942 GCA_001010745.2 Gerris buenoi
AAAAAAAAAAAAAAAAAAAAAAAAAAAAAAAAAAAAAAAAAAAAAAAAAAAAAAAACAACTGACATTAAATAAAAATAAAACGGACGCAGGCCGTCTCGTAAGTTTTTGAAAATATTTTTTTTTAGAATTATGAAACTTATAATTTTGATCGTCGGTTAAAAGTTAAGTCCGGTACAATAAGGCCGCGGTTATTGTGAAGTATTTTAAAATGAATAAAAGACGATATTTTCAAAATGGCGGCAGATATTATAAGATATAGATAAAATAGATAGATAAAAGATAAATAGATAGATAGATAGGTAGATAGATAGAATAGATAGATAAATAGAAATAGATAGTTAGAAATAGATAGATAGAAATAGATAGATAGAAATAGATAGATAGAAATAGATAGATAGAATAGATAGATAAATAGATAGATAAAATAGATAGGTAAATAAAATAAGATAGATAAAATACAGAGTACTAATTTATCTTATAGAAATTTAGCATTGGTGCAAATTTTAGCTCAATTGGCGAAACAGTTTCAGACATATTAAGCGATAAAATTTCAAAGTTCAAAAGTCGATATATAGGAGAAATCTTTGCCTAATAAAAGAGGTATAATTAGTTTTTTAAATTACTGCTTTCTCATCAAAACGGGTTGGATACTTTGGACAGCAAAACTACATGTAAAGCCTGATTTTTGTATAAAGTTTCAATTCTTCAGCTAACAAACCAAACTGTAGGAGTTATGCGTGAGACAGACACACACACACACTGACAGATATCCAGCTAAAAACCACTCAAATCGTTTTAAAAGAATCCAAAGCAGATAATTTTGTAGAGATATCGGTTTAGAATGTTTTGGGTCAAAACAATACTTTTCCTTTAAGGTAAGGGAAAGTAAAAATACAGATAGATTGTTTAACTTTTCGAATTATTTTTAATGAATAATCTAATGCAGCTATAATAGGGACCGCCGCGCCGCGGCCGATAAGAATGCAAATAAGGGTCTCTTCGATTCCAAAGATAATATTTCCTGAATTCCAGGTTTCACGCTATTTTAGTTCTATAAGCTTAAGTAATCTAGGTTAGAGTGTTCCATCATAAAAGCGGTTACGCCATGTACCATATATAATATATATATGTATATATATATATATATATATATATGTATATATATATATATATATATATATATATATATGTGTGTGTGTGTGTGTGTGTGTGTGTGTGTGTGTGCAGTGTACAATGACACTGAACATAGTAGACCTATGGTGCATGAAGATCATTCCTTTGAAGACTCAAGGCTAGATTCTTTTGCATCTACGCTTTTTTGACAATGTAAAACTGAAAAACTGCAAGAGTAGGGACGGCGATTATGAAGAACTAGGGTAGTACATACTTCATCACAATGCAAATACCATTCAACTCATCAAGGGCAAGAAAGTACAGCTTTATTCTATAAAGCACTTACATAAAGCTAAAATTAAAACGAAAAATAATTAAGGTAGCAAAAGTAATATGTATTAATTGAACAGCTTAGATTAATAAATTGTTTGAACAGGTTCTAGTAAAGAAAAAAAACATGATAAAAATTAAAACTTAACAGGAAGTCAATGGTAAATGTAGTTGTATCTTGAATCTTTATCTTGGGTTGAGATAATATAGCTTACTACATAACTAATAAGAGATTCATTAGACTATTCAGTATGGCTAGAAGTGCATAATCGATTCTTCCAAGGCACAAACATTAGTGTGGGTATTAAACGTGGGCTAAAGATCAGACATATGCATTCCAGATATGAGACCTGCAATTCCAGAAAAAAACAGACGGAATTTTCTAACCAAGGACGTAACGAACGAAACATATAGTTAATCAATTATAGGATATAATTATACTACATAGAACTAAAGTTACACTTATGGCTAATTTAAATGCAATTCCAAATATTATGACGAGAAACATTTCTCAGACTAATACCTTTTAATAACATTTAAGTGATTATTTTTTTTTAACAATAAACGAAATTTATTCAATCAACCCTTTTTTTAAAGGGACATAATCTTTGCTTAGTGGACGAAATGTTTAAACACTAGAGGCTCGACAGTGGCTGAAACGTTCCAAAGATTTTTTACGTTTGACTTCTAGCGAAAGATCTCAAATGACATTGAGTTGACACATCCAACTCAAAAGTAAAAATATGTATATATTTTGCCGATAACAGCTGAGCACACAATCAAAAATCTTAAATCACAATAGCGTCAGATATGAGAGGCAAATTGATTATTTTGTTCAAAAAATAGTAAAACTCGCATTGTTGGTTCAATAAAACTGGATCAACACGTAATTATTAGACACGGAAAAATTAGACTTCAATTGCCTTAAAATTAAAAAAAAAAACCTAAAAGTAAAAAAAGACGTTAATTGTTACTATAAATTCTTTGCCCTACTGCATAGAATAATTGTTTTCGGGTTTTATGAACCCTGCATCCATAGACTACCTTCTTTTTTTTAAAAAAAAACAAAAAAAACAAAAAAAAAACAGGTAGCTATAGGAATAATTAATCTAACAATTCAACATCAACTAATAATTTTCTCTAAGAAAGGTATACAATTAAATCGAACATTAACTTATAAATGAAGAAATCCTCAGGTTTCATTTTATGGAGAAATACAGTAGTTGAATTTTAAAAAATCGGACACTGGGCTTCTTGGAACCTTTCCTTATTAAATAATTCAAAAACGGCGGCATATATCATGTTTAAATAGGTAGGAATTAAGCCCAAAAATGTATCTATGATTCAATGTCTTTCCATGAAATGAAGAAAATTAGTATTATTTCTTTTACTACGTTTTTATTAGCTTGCTTTCTTGTTTGTTTGTTTGTCCGGTACAAATCTTGCAATCGATTTTTAACTAACTTCCCAGATATTTAAAACTTTTAGAATAGCTCAGAACAGGAAGACAATGCATTATTTTAATACTTTTAGCCATCTTTTAGCATAATTTAATTAGTTTTCAGAAAATTATATTTATGGAAAGTTATTTCGGAAAAAATCCGCTAGTTATTTTATTTGTTTTGATATGTCCCATATTTACATCTTCATTTTGATAGGTTTCAAAATTATGAAAGAAAATTTAAAAACGTATATAAAAAGTTCTTTTTTATCTTGCCATTACATATTTAATTTTTTACTTGCTTTCCCTTTCAAGGCCAATTTTATTTGTTTATACCGTTAAAATTCGAATTACCTATTTCATATAAATTTTCATAGATATAAACACTTTTGCGGTTCTAACCCAAAACCAAATAAGACTAAGAAAATGCAAAAAATAAATAATGAGAAACTGGTTATCAAAATGATTCTGGTTTTCAGACATATGACAAGAAACTTATATCGGATTGTAAGGCGTGTCTCAGTCACACAGTCAGTAGGCGATCCCATAGATTTTACAGTGGACAAACCAGTCCTTCGTCCGGTCCAGCCATCAACATCCTGCATAAACAGGAGTCTCAGGGGACAACACAAGATATAATAAACTTGTTAACTTGTCCAGCCAGTTACAGGAGAGACTAAAGCTTCCAACCATCTACTTATATGTACATGAAACGTGTTTGATCTCCATCAAAGAGTAATACATCGGATAAAAATGGTAATTTGTGTTTCAAATAAGGTAAAAGCAAGGCAGAATCTGAACCTGACATTTCAATGATAAAACATTCTACTTAGGAACAGGTTTTCAGAGATTAAAAAAAAACTTGTTATATGAATGAATTAATATATTAAGTATAGATATGAAGTATAGATCCGGTTTTGTTGTAATTATATTTTCGTTTGTAAGCTTAAAACGCTTAGTAATCACCACTTTCTTACAGCTCCTAGATATAATGTGCTTTGAAGAAGAACGTTACTTAGTCAAACATTTGAAATTAATTAACGAACAATAGTATTTTTGACAATGCATTTCTACTAAAAAAATAAACATGTAGTAAATAAAATTCGAACCGTTAACGTTAACACGACCAGTTTATGTTTATCTTAAACCACGATAATAAAGGTTTTCAATCACTATAATCGACAATGTCGAAGAAAAATATATTGACGTTGACCAATAAAGAAAATATTGCATCATCTGATGAAAAAACTACGTCTAATTGATTTTGTACAGATTATACAACTAAAAATGTTCATATATTTATATCGATTAAGTTTTTTTGACCAAGGATTTATGAAGTAGTCAAAGTCAAACTTAAATTAAAACTATTTTCTTTAGTGGTTTGAGGTTTGACAATACTTTTAGTATTTAAAATTTTTAAATTCAATTTACTGTTGTACTTAGTAAGTACAACAAAACTCAAGGGAATTACTAACTAATAGTTTTATTAGAGAAGATAACTTGGATGTTTTACAATCAGCACATACATATATATCTATATACATGTAATTTAATTAATAATACGTTTTGTTCAACTTAAAAAAATGCAAATATTCCTCGAGAGATAATGTTAGTGGCAAAAGTCGTGATTTTTTTTAATACATAAGTTTTATAATTTATGACTTAACAGCTGAATTCGCATTTTCACATTGTATATTTAATTTAAAATTTATCGGCTTTTTAGAAGAGTAAAAAAAAAACAAACTATAAGCCAACGTCCTTGAAAGAGATAATAAAACATGAATCAGCAACCAATAACAGTATTAATAATGAAGAGGACAATAAAGAGAAGAAAAATAAAACAAAAATAATAAACTTAATTTACAAAATTACAATTATTGTCGAACAAGGTCAAAATCATTATCAGTTTACTGCCCTTTAATGGAAGGATAAACGTACAGAAACGGATTACAACAGACTAGACGACAATGAATTAAAACAAATAATAAACCAAGGAAGGAATGAGAGGGAGAGAGATAAAAAAAAGAATCATTTACAATTCTAAAGAGTTAAAAAAGCTGACATTGTGCAGCTCAAGTTGAAAGATTCAATTGCACTCAATTACTGATGAATTTTGAACTCAAGAGATGAGATCACCCCTGTTCTTCAATGAGCTTTTGAAATAAGCATTGCAAACACAAACAATCAACTGAATTCTCATAACCCAAACTACTTCACTTTTTTTTTGGCTTTTACTAAGATAAAACAAAAATATTGTTATATTTATATTATATAAAATCACAATTTCATTCTACTAACGAGAAAAGAGAAATACAATAATGAAATACAATATCGTATCGTATATAATATAAGTAAGCTGTGTCTTCAGCTGTGTTTAGAGGATGAAACGGTCCAAAATGGAAGCGATTTCATAAGGAAATATGATTAGATCCCAGAAAAAAACAACTCAAGCGCTTGAAAACCGTATTTTTTTTTAGTATAATTTCAGTTTTCAATAAAAACAGCTATATGCGGTTCTGTACCCAATGGTCAAGACTTTAGGAGGTGACACTACTCCTAGAAAGCAGTAATGAAGTTAGTACCGACAAATGTGGCTTTGTACAATAAAGTTACATTAGTGGAGTGTTTCTTTAGTCTTGGAGTTATGAGATTCGTCTCACCAGTTCTAAAGATGACCACTAGTGGTTGAAAGCCTGGTTTGTACAATAAAGTTAATTAGTGGAGTGTTTCTTTAGTCTTAGAGTTATATATTTTATTTTTTTGGAGACAGTTTATTAATGAACATAATTGAAGTAAAAAATTTAAGCATTTCTCAATATTTATAAAAAAAAGCTATTTACTTAAACTTTTGAATAAGTGCTATTAAATAAAGAAAAATATAGGGGAAAAAAAAACAATGTTAAAAACACAGTAATTGGAAATAGAGAAAAACTCCAATTAAAAAAAAGAACTCAACAAAACAGACAATTGAATAACATGGCCTTTCAGGAGAAAAAAAAAAAAAAAAAAAAAAAAACAATTTTACAAAAAAACCAAACAAAAAAAAAAAAAAACCCCAAAAAAGGAATTAAAAAAAAAAAAAAAACTGATTAGCATACAGATCCTCAATTCATCCTAAGAAATATCGCCATAACAGAGTTTTTATTTGAAGAGGGGGAAAAAAAGCATAAGAATAAAAACTGTCTGAATATCGACACCTGTTAAATCGTTTTAATTTATTTATGTATATTTTTATTTTTTTATTTTATTATAGTTATGAGTGTTTTCTCGTTTCATAAAAAACTCGTTCTCGTATTATTTATATGCATAATGTATGGCACGACCACGACCTCAAATATACACGTAAAACCTGTTTGAACAATTTTTTAATATCAAATAATAATAATTATGTAATCATTTANAGAAATCTGCGTATTATGGTAGATAGGATAATATAGGAAATTTTTGGATTAGAATTTGGATGGGCGAAAAAAAAATGTTTGTACACAGGGGTACGGGGTACAAATACGGAAGTCAAAATAGTATAAACCTTTCAAGATGCATGTCATTGGAAAGTTCTTTAAGAGTACAGTAATTGTTGTTATGTACACTTTTATCATATTTTCATATAAGAGGGGGGGACTAACATTATATATATATATAAAATTAAAAATGGTTATCTGTTAAAAAAAAGTCCAGTCATGCACCATGACTTAATGAATAGCGAATTTTTCAAAGAAATCTGCGTATTATGGTAGATAGGATAATATAGGAAATTTTTGGATTAGAATTTGGATGGGCGAAAAAAAAATGTTTGTACACAGGGGTACGGGGTACAAATACGGAAGTCAAAATAGTATAAACCTTTCAAGATGCATGTCATTGGAAAGTTCTTTAAGAGTACAGTAATTGTTGTTATGTACACTTTTATCATATTTTCATATAAGAGGGGGGGAGGTAAAATAGGAAAAACATGTTTTTATGATTTTTTTTGACCTGAAATGGTCAACATTTGACCACTAAATTGACTCCAAAATTTCTGGCCAACGAACTCATCCTTTCTCTTGATATTATTGACATTTTAAAATTAGTTTGGATTTTTTTAAGTGCATCCTAGGGTGAGATATCGTTTGGAGTGACACACATATATTATATTATACATACATACATACATAAAAAATGTGTTAAATTTCACGAATCGATTCAGAAAGGTCTAAAACGGATTTCCATGGAGAAAAAGTTCAACATCTTTGAAGACATTTCAATAGCTTAATTTTCTTCGAAAATTCGCTAACAAATACAATAACAAGAGATGAGCAAGGAATGCTAGAAGATAGAAGAGTGAAAAATAATTAAAGAACGGCCATCAATAAACCTGAAACCTTGAAGTATAAGGTTCAAAGGTGAAATACGAAAATGTGAAAAAGGTGAGTAAAAGGTCGGTAACATTTAAGAAGTTATTGTTATATTACTCCTTAGAACGAGTTGAGTTTCGGTCAAATGTGTTGCCGCACGGGCTAAGATGAAGTTACATCACAGCTTTAAAAATAGCTACACCTATATAAAGAGAGGAACAGAGAAAGTTGAAGTTCATCATAAAATATGGATTTATCATGATTGTATTCAAGAGCAAAAAAACCAGTTTTTTTTTTCTCTAACGTAAGGATTGATTTTAGATCACGTCCTAATTTTACTACAATTATTTTACAAGATTATACCAGAAGGAAAAAAAAAGTGGATTGATGAATGTCTTAAAGAGCAAAGAGCTCGATGAGGAAACCCGTTCTTTTTTATATTGACTACTACTTTAGATGTATTACACAAATAAAGGTCACTTATTTTTAAATAAGTATATACATATATAACAATCAACGGCAATGATACGTTGAATAAATTCCGAAGAGTTAAACATAATTAATATATACCTAATATAGTCAATCTTAAACTACACTAACACACATAACACTGCAGAATTACTTACTTAATTTCATTTTCTTTTACCAGCTGGTTTAGAGGAATGACAAATTATTTCAAGGATCGCGGTCTTCAGTGAACAGGAAGTTTTATTTCGTATTAAAATGATCATTAAGGAGATTTCACTTGAAGTAAGTTTTTTAAATATTATTATACAAACTTGGAAGCATCCTATACTAAAATAAAAAACAAAAAATAGTGAAGTCTTTTCATCTGTTTCCACAGTAAGCACAATACGATATAGATTTAACCTTGATAGTCTCTGGAGTCATTCTAACCGACATTTTATTCCTAAATGCCTTCATAACTTAAAATATTAACCAAATTTTGAAATCCAAACGCGTTCTCATCTTTTTTTCTAGCCCTCAAGTTTCAGTTACACCATACAAGATAAAAACCACAGGGATCCATAATAAGAGATAAAGAAATAAACAAATAAACCAGGAAAAAAAAACCTTGAGCCAAATGCCAAATAAGATAAAAACTGGTACGAGGAGAATTTAAGTAAAAATGTTTAAGCGTCGTAAGAAGCATTAGTATTAATACTATAAGAGCAGGAGGCAAGAGGTAGGGATTCCACGTCTGTGAATAACCCTTGCACGAAGCTAACCTCGCACAGACACAGGGTTCACAGAGAAAAGAGCTTCAAAGAAACGTGATGTAAATGCTCAAGCAACGTCCCGGCCTATTATTATTGTAGCAGGCGGCGTGCATTACATATTCATGTGGAGTTTTTTTTATCAGTGGCCCAGGAGGGTCTGTGCACTGCATCCGAGCCAAGATTCTCTCCCCACATTATATTACCTGGAGGCCGTTTACCTCTCTAAGCATCACCTCCAACCATCTTACCTATATCCTTTTAAACTTTACCACACTTTTAAAAAAAACAACCTCTAAGAGACCTTCAGTTTATGGAAAAGGGGAAATTTATGTTTCAATAGCCAACTTGAAAACCATTACAAGAGTTATGACTAATCTGTCGCCATGAAATAACTTAAACATTTCAAACATTTTATTTTCCCTTCAGAGTCAATTTTTTATTTCTTAAATACTAAATACTATTTTATATTTTCCATAACTGTAGTCTTGAATGGGCTTAAATTCGTTCTTCTCTTTTAAACCATTTTATTGGAATTCAACAGATCATAAAGTACTAATTTTTGTACAAGACATCGACGACAAAGACAAAAAAGATAATATAATATCAAAAATGTCTGCAGAGTGTATGTTATTCTGAATAACTTTTAACTTAACTTCAAACAAGTAATATTTGTCATTCCTGTTTCACTATCATCAAACGTTTTGTAATTTGTGCTTTTTATATCATTCGCACTTTTTTACATTTTCATATTATAAACAGAAAATATTGAGATGGCTCAAAAATTTGATTTTGATATTTTAATGGATGATATTTTGATGGATTTTTTCACGTTTTGAGGTCCCCTTAGTCCAAAAAGTGGTTGTTAAAAATGTTTGTCAGTTGTCCGTGCAGACGCGTGACGCCTCAACTACTGGGCAGATTTTGATGAAATTTGGCAAACATGTTCAGAAAAATCATACCCCCATGTGAAATCGAGATATGAATTTAAGCCCCAAAATTGGGGGAGCCACCCCCCAAAAACATTGAAAAATCATTTCTGAAAACGGCGACGACGATTTTGATTAAAATATTCTATAATGTAGATCACTTAAATACGAATCAAACGATATAAGTAATTTTCCCGGGAAAATATACTTCCTGAGAAAATAGCTTAACGGAGAGAGGCCGGGTTCGATTCCCTGCCAAGAAGAAGTTATTATATGATACATTTTGATGAAATTTTATATATACCTACGAAAACTAATAAAATGGAAAACACTGGCTAAGTAATTATGACCTTGAACATGAGAGTTTGCATTTTTTGTCTCGGACCGATTTTAGATTAATTATTTTATTATAATTATAGTCAATCAAAAAATAATTATACATTAAAAGTTAAAAAGGAAACCAAAATATTTGATCTTTAAAAATAAAAAACATCTAATAAAAAGTTTTCAATGAATTTTACGATTCAAGAAAGAAACTTAAGATTTATTGAAGATACAAGAAGAAATAAATATATTTTTTTGAGCATCAATTCAAGCCAAAAACTGGTTTCCAAGACACAAATGTGACATTTTATTGTCCTTACTAATTACAAGTACTTTTCTTCCTGCCTAACCGGATGGAGTTAATCATAAAGGTTTGACAGAGTACCTCGTGAGACAAGAGGTCAATAGCATTGACGTAAAGCGAGCGAGCGGGACGCGGCACTAGGCCAAAGACCTCAAGATTACAATCTTCCTACCCACAAACCTTTAACTACATGTGGAACACGCTTCTTTTCTCTCCTTCAACAATCCTCAACGTGCACGAGGCGGAATGCCAAACTCCAGTCAACTGGCCAAATAAAAACCTTTTGCATTATGCAGTTTCACTTGAATTATTCTCCTCGAATTTTTTTATGTACGAATCACGTCTGTGCTTTTTATTTTTCGACCATTGAAAAAGAGCCAGGTTAAAAAAAGACGCCTCTACCTTTTTATAAATAAGAATAAGTGGGTAATAGCACATTACGCGTCTAGTGGGGAACGTAGCATTTTGCATGCGAGTGTGGGGTTTGCACCCGAGCGATAGAAAGGGTAGTAAAACCACACGTGCAAAGCAGAATGCAGTTTTCGCACGAGTTGCGTACCGAACTTTATCTACGATTGTCGGATTTTAATAATAAATACAGAAATAAATATTTAATAAACTTCCTGTAGGAAGTTTGTATTTCTCTTTTGATAAAGATGATATTAATTCATCAGTTTTACGAGTATTTTGTGCCGAATTAATTATCTCAGAAGGCGTATTATTCTCCTCATTTTCGTCATAATGACATAAATCAATCATTGTTTTTCACTAAAAACTCGATATAAACAAAAAGAAGGCGCAAAAGTCTCTCAAGCAAGAAATATTTTTGCATCTTCTTTTAATGATGAACATTACTAATGCTCCATATCCTATCTTCGATATAATATAAACAGTTACTATAATTAAACAAACAGCAAATTANAAATGTTTGTCAGTTGTCCGTGCAGACGCGTGACGCCTCAACTACTGGGCAGATTTTGATGAAATTTGGCAAACATGTTCAGAAAAATCATACCCCCATGTGAAATCGAGATATGAATTTAAGCCCCAAAATTGGGGGAGCCACCCCCCAAAAACATTGAAAAATCATTTCTGAAAACGGCGACGACGATTATGATTAAAATATTCTATAATGTAGATCACTTAAATACGAATCAAACGATATAAGTAATTTTCCCGGGAAAATATACTTCCTGAGAAAATAGCTTAACGGAGAGAGGCCGGGTTCGATTCCCTGCCAAGAAGAAGTTATTATATGATACATTTTGATGAAATTTTATATATACCTACGAAAACTAATAAAATGGAAAACACTGGCTAAGTAATTATGACCTTGAACATGAGAGTTTGCATTTTTTGTCTCGGACCGATTTTAGATTAATTATTTTATTATAATTATAGTCAATCAAAAAATAATTATACATTAAAAGTTAAAAAGGAAACCAAAATATTTGATCTTTAAAAATAAAAAACATCTAATAAAAAGTTTTCAATGAATTTTACGATTCAAGAAAGAAACTTAAGATTTATTGAAGATACAAGAAGAAATAAATATATTTTTTTGAGCATCAATTCAAGCCAAAAACTGGTTTCCAAGACACAAATGTGACATTTTATTGTCCTTACTAATTACAAGTACTTTTCTTCCTGCCTAACCGGATGGAGTTAATCATAAAGGTTTGACAGAGTACCTCGTGAGACAAGAGGTCAATAGCATTGACGTAAAGCGAGCGAGCGGGACGCGGCACTAGGCCAAAGACCTCAAGATTACAATCTTCCTACCCACAAACCTTTAACTACATGTGGAACACGCTTCTTTTCTCTCCTTCAACAATCCTCAACGTGCACGAGGCGGAATGCCAAACTCCAGTCAACTGGCCAAATAAAAACCTTTTGCATTATGCAGTTTCACTTGAATTATTCTCCTCGAATTTTTTTATGTACGAATCACGTCTGTGCTTTTTATTTTTCGACCATTGAAAAAGAGCCAGGTTAAAAAAAGACGCCTCTACCTTTTTATAAATAAGAATAAGTGGGTAATAGCACATTACGCGTCTAGTGGGGAACGTAGCATTTTGCATGCGAGTGTGGGGTTTGCACCCGAGCGATAGAAAGGGTAGTAAAACCACACGTGCAAAGCAGAATGCAGTTTTCGCACGAGTTGCGTACCGAACTTTATCTACGATTGTCGGATTTTAATAATAAATACAGAAATAAATATTTAATAAACTTCCTGTAGGAAGTTTGTATTTCTCTTTTGATAAAGATGACATTAATTCATCAGTTTTACGAGTATTTTGTGCCGAATTAATTATCTCAGAAGGCGTATTAATCTCCTCATTTTCGTCATAATGACATAAATCAATCATTGTTTTTCACTAAAAACTCGATATAAACAAAAAGAAGGCGCAAAAGTCTCTCAAGCAAGAAATATTTTTGCATCTTCTTTTAATGATGAACATTACTAATGTTCCATATCCTATCTTCGATATAATATAAACAGTTACTCTAATTAAACAAACAGCAAATTAGTTTTGTAAGTAAACAAACTCGCTAATTGTGCGTTAAGGTAAAGAATTATTCTTTTTTACCGTACTAGGGCGGAAAAAGGGGAATTATGAAACGCGCAGCACAATGAATACAAGTACGTAAACAATAATTTTCTATGCATCTAAACAGAGATACAATGTTTATATTGCGTATCAATCATAGATAAACAACATTAATTAAACGTTTACGGCATCTAATATTAATACAACTAAAATACAGTACAGAATTAATTTAGATAGATATATTTGAAAGACTAATTTCTTGATTAAAAACTTACTTTAACATCTAAGGTAATGACAAGCGGCATTTCATTGGTATTAGCTACTACCTACACACAATAATAAATTACCCTATTTATGCAAGATATTATTTAAAAAAATACATACCCATACGAAAATAAACGACAACAAAAAACCAAAATAAACAAATCAATTGAGTAAAAAAAGAAAAACGATTAGGTAGTTTAAGAACATTTTGTTGTATTGCAACTAACTAAATACAAACATGAGTTGCTTTAAACTGTTACAACATACAAGTCTGTTACAGCAATATTAAGTTGCCTACATAAATAAATACCTAAATAAAATTAAAACTAATACGATTTTAATCATAATTAAAGCATCTTATATCTCCTTATTATATTAAATAAAACTTAAAGGGTATTTCAAGAGGTATTTTTTTTTAGTCAAAAGGTATTTGACCTTTGCCAGAACAAGTTGTTCAAGAAAAAAGTTTCTTAAAGGATACATATCCGGTGTAAATGTGCATAAATTCAAACAGATAAATATCTCTTCTGTTTAATATTTTTAATGACAGAGTGATGTAATTGATGTGGATTATATACAAATGGGATAAGCAAAGGAAACTATTAGGATTTTATAATTTCAATTTTTTTTTTTTTGTTTTTCTCTTCCGCAACAATTATTATAACTACGCAACTTCAAGCTTCAACAATAGAGAAATCGAAGGTTTATTGTGGAATCATGCCAAGTTTGTAAAGTTTACATTTAGAATGCATATTATCATTTTTTTTTCTATTTTGCAAAAATAATTAATATTTTATCAGACTTAATTTAAAAAGGAGTTTTATAAGTAATATTAAATTAATTTTAACTCTATAAAAACCATTGAATACTGATTTATATTTACACATTTATATTTATTTATATTTATACCTATTAGTTGTATTGATCAATAACTACGTAATACTTTCAGTAATGTACCGGTATTTTATTATTCTACTTATTTCTTTAAAAAAATAACAAAACATATTGATAGCATCCCCACGCATTTATCTTTTGTGGCGGACTCATATACAGTGATTTCTTGTAGTACCTACTGTGGCTGATAAAAAAAATAGTTTCTCCATTCAGTGCATATTTTTTAAAAGGTATATTCTTGAAAGGTATAGCCAGATAATAAAAATATTGGTTTATGTTTTCTTGCAATGAATTAATAATTCTGGCATGCCAGAATCCATATAATTAAAAATTTCTTATCTATTTCATTAAAAGATTAAATATTCAAGAATAAAAGTAGTTTATAATATAATATTATACTCAACTTAGGTAATAATGTTTACCTGAGATGAGTATAAATGCGAAACAAAATTATTTATTTGATTATAAAGGATACAATAAAGGTGCAGGATCAAAACCTCTGATTAACTGAAGCTTAGGTAATCTAAAAATACCCCCCAAAGAAACAAATAAGACAGAATTTATTTAGATCAAGTAGCAGAATGAAGTTTGCTAGGAAAGCAAGCTGCATTAAAGCAGGCAATATATTTTATAGATATGATTAATATTATTCAAAGAGGGTTTTAGTTGGACTATTTGGCAACATTCCATTCTTCTTTTGATAAAGGGTTACTGCTAACTAGAGTTTTTCGTCTGTAGTAATAGTAATTTAGTAATAAATATTGAAACCTCTAAGGTAAAAAATGTTTAAGCGGTTTTTCCGTGATTTTCGCTTTTTAACGCTTAGTGAAAGGTACAAAAGAACTTATCATCTAAATGTTAAAAGAACACGAGCATAACTAACAATGAATTAGTTTCTGCATTCTTAACCTGACAAATCAGAAATTCCCGAGCAAGAGCAGTTCTTGTGTCAGGGTCGCAGGTCTCCATGCCTTAAGGCTTGGGAATTGAACAAGTAAAATTCTCACGGAATTAAGATAGATTGTCAAGATATCCAGACATCCTTAGAGAATGGTTCTCACACCCCTAGATGTGTAGTGTGTACTGAGAGCGAGAAGTGAAACGGGAATCTTGGAATTCTGCCACTTCAAGTTTACCTTTATCAATTCCAGTCAACAACAAGGTAAATACAAAAAGAAACTCCCTTCGCTATGCAAAATGTTAACTATTTTAGATTAGTGGCTAGAAAGCACAGGTTGCAAACGTGCATCATGTAAATCAAACGGTTACCCAGTTAAACCAGAAAAAAAGTTACGATATCAGTATAACTTTTCTGGCACAACTACACAACAAACTAGAGAGTTTTTCTTTCACCAATCACCAATAGTAACATTAGGTCAAGTAGCTAAGGACAAAGAAAAATTAATTTAGTTAATCATAAAATTGCAATAAAGAAATACCCAATTTCTGCCACTTTTGTCACCAGTGAATTAATTTATTCTACAGTTATTTCATCAAGACTAATAGAGTATAAAAATACATTGTATATTTATTCCTTATTCTAATCTATTTCCAATTAAACGAAAAACTAGAATAGCTACCACTTCTAAAATTAAAACATTAAAGCTTAATATAAGTACCACAAATTAATTATCAACCAACAAAAGCTAGAACTGCTGCAGCATTTTTAGTGTTCAGTCATTTTTCCCAACCAAATCCATAAAGCCAGGCCTTATTAAAAGAGGGTGATATTGGTTGATGATAGCATTAAATCCTCTCTTCTAGAACGAGGTTTGACCTAGAACAGGGCTGCGGTTGTCTAGCAGAAAATCGGTCATAATTGGTATTTTTTTCAAACCTCTAAATCCGATGATGGAAGAGGTCGCGATTAAGCAAATAATTAATATTATCAAATGGCATTATTAGCTATGCCATAGTGCCTTAAATCCATTTGAGTATAAATTAATATTCAAGTTAAAATCTGAATATAATATAATATATATACTTTTAAATGCCTCAAATATAATTTTCGTCTGTTTGACAAATGCTTCCAGGGAGTTAAATACACTTTCACAGTTTATCACAACCGGAGACTACGGGTAGACAGGTTTTATTTTTGACGTAGCAAGAAAAAAAGAGTTTATTTATTAAAAAA
>KZ651365.1:491408-506341 GCA_001010745.2 Gerris buenoi
AAAAAAAAAAAAAAAAAAAAAAAAAAAAAAAAAAAAAAAAAAAAAAAAAAAAAAAAAAAAAAAAAACATCTCTAAATATAGAGGTTATCTCTATAATTTAAAATGATAAAATATTTTTTTATCATTTGTGTACCTCTTTAATATTGCATTTTTTAACACATTCTATGGGCTGATATCAAAGAAAGATATTTGTCTTTAATTGATAACAAGAGTAAATACATTTTTTTTTTTTTTATAGTGTTTCACTTTTAAATCCAACACGCTATTAGTTATTAAGTTGAAATCCCGAAAAAAAATATATAACAATATTTTCCCTAGGTGAGGAAAAGTAAAAAGAAATTTAAACAATTTAGAAAGAGAACATTTTATATTCTTCTTTTCATTTTGTATAGTCTTCTTAGAAACGTAGCAAAATTAAACGAATTTTCTTTGATCTTATATTTCTTTCTATACAGAACTCTTTATTATATTTTTTTTGTACAATTATATAACATTATTAACTTTTAACCATCAAAAATGCAATTTGGCGGATGCTAGTTTGAAGTTTCTTTGGACGTTTTTGGGTAAACTGTATAAAAAAACAAAAATTTAAATGAATTGGACATTGGACATGCATAGTAACTGATTTTAAAAGATTTACAAGTTTGTTCCAATTATGACTAGAGAGGATAATACTAGCACCAACTATTTGTTCCAATTACTTTTTTGTCGTATCCCCGTCCCCACCGTTTATAGCTTAGGCTTAGAGAAAGTTAGAACTTTTGATTTTAGGTAATTTTTCCATTTGACACACATTACCTATTTAATTATTAGACACACTTACAGGACAGCTGGAATAATCAAATTTTGGCAGGTACGTTAGTACATCTAACTGCCATAATCTTGCGCGAGCAGCTGGAGTATAACTTATAATTTAATAAAGTAATAAATCAATCAATCAAAGACTAAAAATGGAATCTTCTTCAGTAAAAAAGTAGTTAAATGTTATCCCATGGACCTATAATGTAGAGTCTAAAGCTGCAAACAGGCAATTAAATGTCATGGATATAGTGAGAGTTTTCGACGGCTTATGCGCAATTTTCCAGTAGGTAAATTAATTAAGGAATGCAAGGGTATAAGTAAATATCAATCGATCAATCTATCTACCTGATATAGAGAGCGCAGTAGGATAAATATTTTGTTTTTCTCATGGGAGAGATACGGATTAATATATGAAGTCATTAAACGAGGGCAAGGCATAAGACAGAATTTAACAAAGCACTGTATCTTATTATACAGACGAAGGTTAGAATACCATGAAATCATTGGGAAACAGTAGTCTGAAAATGAAGTTGAGAGACCTTATTAAATAATGATCATTAAAGTCGAGTAATACGATCTTTCTTACTAATTGTGAGATCAGCAATGTAACACGTGTCTTCTTTCTCTGCTTTCTCTGAAATGTTACCTAAATATGTAGGTGTTTTTAGGATCAACAATGTAATAATGGGAGGTAGCACATTTCCTAGAATGATTTAATTAAATTTTTTTTTATTATAAAAAGTAACATCCTATATACCTACTATTCTGTTCCAGGACTATCATCTGAATAAGTGAATCTACGTTTTAATTAACACCGCCCTTAGTCTATATAGATATTTCAAAGGCACTCTGTATTAGTAATTAGTATTCTCTCTTGTTTCTGCAGAGCTCCATAATCAAACAATCCAACTCAATAAATTAGTGTTAGACATTATTCTCTATTATAGCATTTTCTCCAGGTCCTATTTATTAAACAATAGATATTTTTTGTAAGATGAAAACAAAAGAAACAAAAATGACATTCACGACTTTGAAACCACTGGCTAATGGATATAATCTCTTTTTCTGCAACTTAAGTACGATAAACGAACATAACCCGATGTAAACAACATTAAAAGGATATTAAATCCAATTAAATACAATATACTGTCTTTTACTTTTATATTAATTTGATTTATTTTACTTTCAACATATTATTTATTCAGTTCGAGCGAGAAAAAAAGCTAATTTATCATTTGAATAAAACAGGCAGAATGCATTATGAGTAAGGAGTTATAGGTAGGGGTTGAAACGTTGGTAAAATACGAAGTGTAAAAGGTTGGGATGAGGTGGAGGAAATGTTTCAATGGTAGAAGGGGGGACCAAGGACATTATAAAAGCGGGAAAACCACCCACAGAAGGGCTAAAAGGGGGGGGGGAATTATTCAAAATGTCAGTTGAAAATTTTCAAAGAACCCTTCCCTAGCAAAGTGAGCTCGAATATCCCCCCAGGGGTTAGAGGGATTAAGGTCAGTGTAGAAAGTTTTGATAGCAAGTCATTTTCATTCTCGTCCTCTTCATCCCCCACTTTTTCATATTTTGCTTTTCAATCTGCAGAAGTTTTTTTGGTAATTATGTGCTCGAGGGTGAAAATATAAAAAGCAGGTACACAATGAAGGGAGAAGATAGGAAGACAAAATTAATGACAAAATGACATAAAGTATTAATAAATGGATTTTGAAAAGAATAAAAGAACCATTATCATGTTTCCTTAAGAATTATGAACACCTAAAACAATTTTTTTTTTTAAAAAGTAAATCAATTCAATGTGGGAACAGAAGTTAGGAATAATCAGGGACCCAAGAAAATTGGAATATTATTATTTTCTTAATCAACGGCTTTATTTACAATAGTATATAATGTGATTTAATTATAGTATAAATATAAGCATTTGACTCATGATTAAAAATAATAGTCCACGCTGTTATAAAAAAAAAAAAAAAAAAAAAAAAAAAAAAAAAAAAAATGCGAATAAGAGAAAAAAAAAATATCAAATACAAAATCTTGAAGATCATGACAATCACAAATCAGCGTTCTACGTTTAGGCTAATTAAACTTAGAATAAAAGCAGAAACAAAAGAAAAAAGTATGGTCCCATAACATTATTTTATCTAAAATAAGACTAAATAGGCAACCCGCAAAGCACGTATGCATTGCCGTTCTCACATAACTCTAGTTTACGTTAAAGATTATGCCAAGACAAATTTACACCCCTAAAATGTTAAACAACGTAGGATATATCCCATTAATTGTGATAATACCATTTGAAAAAGTAATTTATGAAACTAATTAAAGCTTTAATTTATTATAGAAAATTTATTCACTCTACAGTTTTTAAAGTTACATTGACAACAAAAATAGTAATTTATGTCTGTTTAACCTTTAAGCATTATAGCATAATACTCCCTACTAAATGCGTAAAATTAAATTAAAGATATTAAATAATGCATAATAAATGCTAATAACTGTTTAGTGCTATAAGAACTCGCGTAAAAGGTCATTCTACTAGTTAATATTGAATGGTTATATGTACATGAATTTTTACACTAAATTATTTTCTGAGTTGAACAGTGTCAATGAACCAATTAAAACACACAACCAATTAAAACATAATTGAAATTTTAAAGGCAAACATTATTATCCCAAAGATATAAAAGGGCTGAGTTACGGGTTAAATCTTTATTTTTCAAACCAAGGTAGTACAGTTCATATATTCAGTACATATACATCTGTTAGTTTAGTTTTATTTTCCTCCTTAGTATAACAAAAGAAAAACTATTTTTTTTTTTTTTTTTGTATATTAAATAATTCTAATTGAGATAGAAGATATTAGAAAATAAATCAATTTGAATAACCGAATAGAACAAGAAATAAAGAGAAAATAAATAAATCAATTGAAAAGGGAGACAAAAAAGGATCGATGGAAAAAGGGCAAGGAAAAGTAAACTGTGGAAGTAAGAATCAAAAGAATATGTAATCAAGTTGTTTACAGGGACCAGGGTTTAATGTGGTTTTAGCCCAAGCCTTCTATTCCAGCCTCAAAACAAACTCCATCTAGTAGAATTAGAATTGCTAATGAAATTAAATCTCAATAAACAGAGTTTTAACAATTTAAATATTTTATAATTTACTATAGAAATTCTCTTGAAGGATGTCTTATTTTATAACACACTGTTGGAGACTGTCTCTGAAGTTTTGCGCACGGTATGGAGTTAAATTGTAGAAAATTAGGGCCATGTTTGAACATTTAAAATTGTGATACAGCTCTTACAACCCAGAATTCACACAATGTTTTGAGAGAAGTGTTTTGTCTCTGAAGTTTTGTGCAGGGTATGGAGTTAACTTGTAGAGTGTTAAGGAAATGTTTGAATGTTCTCACAACCCGGAATTAACTCAATGTTTCCAAGACATCTGGTCTCTCTGAGGGGAGGTGCGGTTTGGCCAGCACGATCACAAGATTAGAGCATTTCTGATTCTTTGGGGATAGCTTGAGGAAAAAGTGTTCAAACATCGCCTTCACATTTCACACCCTACCTCAAAACACTGATTGAAGATATCAAAGCTACACCATGCGATCGATATGTGCGAACGATCTGCGCAAAGCTTCAGCGATCGTCTCCAACTAATATATGTCGATGCTAATGATCGCCAACTCAAGGAAATAATTTTTCAATAATAATGATTACAAAATTTAATTAATTAAGATTTTTTTTTAAAGCTAATTTTTTCTCTATATAGCTCTAATAATTTTTATAACTCCTAAAAATTGCGTAATCGGTTCAACAGCACCCTTTATAAACAAGATGCATCTAGTTACAATACCAAGCGTACAATTAGCAGAGTAAAAATGAAATCATTATTGTAAAATTACACATTTATATTCTTTGTTCTCAAATATTTATTAGAAAAGAATTAAATCCAATTTAATTAGATAAATACAACATAACAAGCAAGTATTTAAAGAATTAAACTAAGAATAAACCTCTTAAAACAACAGGATATAACAACGTTTAGATATAACCCGAAAATTTACATTCAAGGTTACTAAAAGCTGCAGTCACGAAGAGCAATATTTCACTCCCAAGTTAAACCCTCCTCTGCATATTCTAAACAGTCTATTTACTTAAAGTACGAAAATAAACACTCTCAGTGAGATCATGCTTAGACTTTGAACTTTTAGTAAGACTGAACGGACAATATAGCACGTTTCACAAAGAATAAGTAAATACAAAAAGTTAGAAATTTAATGGAATAGATAAAAATAATGAAAAAAAACTTTTTTCAAGCTATAAATATATAGAGTGATCAGTTGTTTTAGGGATAAAAATATAACTTTTAAGGGTTATTATCACATTTTATAAGTTATAATCATCTAACAGAGAATGAAAAAATCTAAAACATGGAGGTTACGATTTTTTATTACTGGTCTTATATTACTTTGCTTTGTAAGTTTTATCGCACGTTTCCGTTAACCCGATTTTGAACCACTTCCCGTATTTCAATCTTCACCAAATTTTGCACATGAAAACAACAAAGATAAAAAATACAGAAAAAAAACAACCACAAACATTTCATTTTATATTTTTCTTTGTTCTGTAAGCCTAGGTGATCTGAAAGGTATACTATAAATTATATGCTTCCAAAAATAAGATTATCTCTAGGAGAACGAATTTTAGCACCTAATTTAGGTACGTTACTGAGAAGACATAAGTATATGATATGTTTCGTATATTTTTAAAATGCAAGAAATCTAACTATACATATTTAAAAACAAAAAATATTTTTGTTTTTCTAATAATCCAAATATAAAAGATAATTATTCTAAATTATTAATTCCAATAAGTACTGTTTATTTATAATTTACTTTTAGTTAGCATACAATTAAAGACATTAATATNTGAGTTGTTAATATAGTATTGATTCGATGATATTTCAATTCTGAGAATTATTTGTTTGAATTCATAATATTGAAAGCTAATATTTACGCATGCGTGTTGTATGTACAACATATATAAGCACTGGTATGCTTTAAATGTAAACGAAAAATCAATTTCAAAATAAATTATAGATAAGTTACATATTTGCCACCCAAATTGTAGGCATATATATATATATAAAGTAAAACACAATGCAAATAAAATAAAATGTATTGCATAAAAAGTAAAACTTTCATACAATGACACAATAATATAGAATATTGCAACAAATATTGGTTTACGTGGCAAAATATGAATACCACAACTGATAAAAGTGCAACTATTGAAGGTTTATTAAGACTATTGAAGTAAGTGTATAAAAGGTAAATGAATTATGTACATTCGCAGCACCTACACACTTCAACAAGGAAATAGAAGACGCTGAAGAAAATAATATAAGTAATAGGTTCAGCAACTCGTGAATACTAGTAATTATTAATAATGTAGAATAAGAATTAATAATATATATTTACAATAAAGAATATTTAAATCAACTACAATACATTTCAGTATGTATTTATTAGATGGTTTTACGTATGTAATTCTACAACTACCATTTAAATCAGTCTGAACTATTGATCGAAAGATATTATTTCAAATTTAATTTAATCGTATTTGCATTATCAGAAAATAGTTTAAATAAAAGCATTAGGATAACAATTACTTACGTAAATATATCAAATATCAATTAGTTTTAAGGATGCCCGATATTCTCTTCACCAAATGTAATAAGTTGAGTTGTTCTTTCCGCACAATTCACTTAATCCATTCAGTTTAACATTATATAGTTAAAGTTAAATAAAATTATAACATAATAGCGACGGTTAAAGAGGGGAGGAAACTTGATTTAAAACAAAACCCCGTTTATTAAAACATAGGTTATTTGATTCAATAAAAAAACAAAATTAAATTTTAATGAAAAGTTTAAAATCACTTTTTGTTCTAAAAGATATATTTTTTTTTTTGTTTTTGTTTTATTTTATAAAACAGCAAATGTATACTAACAAGGGGGGATGGTTGAGATGCACTGGGGAATAGAACAACGACTGTGTATAGAGGCAAGAGAGCCGGTTCAACGATCGGCTGAGATCGGACAAAACTCGGCAATGTTCGGTGTCCTCCCCTCTCCCGCATCTCGCTAACCCGCCCAATAACCCCCATTCTAAAACCCAGGGGGGGGGGGGCTATAAAAGAGAAGGGCAAGTAAAACGGAATGCAAAAACGATTGATCAAGACAACTTTTTTGATTTGCAAAAATCCTCGTTTCTCTTTCCCCTGTCTATTAATCGAGATTTATGCTTTATGAGCGACTTTTATGTTACTTTCTCTGTCTAATAATTGGATTTTAAAGAGAATTATTTATACAACTCTTTTCTTCCTACGAATAATTACGCTTTTCTATCTCTCCTCTTCTACCAGGATAAAAGAGGATGGTAGAAATAAACAAATCTTTATTCGTCTATTCATCATATTGCTCTTTATTCGTCCATTAATCAGTTATTACACATAAAGCTACAATTTATTAAAATTCTTCGCCGTTTTAACAATTAGACTTAAATAATGGCTTACTTTATAGTAACAACTCTATATAAACAGAACTATAAATCGCGTGGCACCTTAATAGAATAAGATCACAGTTATTGGCGTCCAAATAAAGTGGTTTGAAAATATTTTTTATATTAATAAGTATTAATGAAAATCGAAGTTTTTAGTTTATGGCTTTTATATACATAAAAACGTTAGAAAATAATAACAAAGTAAAATATGTTACATTATTTTAATTAAAAATATTTCCTCCTGTTACTGTTAACAAAAACAAGGACTAACGCAGATGTAAAAACAAAAAAGGGCTGTTCTAATTTTTAATTTGATTCAGTAGTTTTAACATTTCAAGAGAATGATGCGATTTGCAGCATTCGAAATTGCATACATTTTCCTTTAAAAATGTTACATTTGCGTTAAGATATAGAATCTCAAAACATAGTTTGGGAACAGAAGAATTCACGCTTGTGATATTTTAAAAATGTATCATGTTTTTTAGTCTGACTGTGAATCTCATCTTACAGCTTCGGAAAAGTGCAAAGCTCATCAAAATTGACTTATTTTATGAGCTTTAATAAAATACCTCAGCGTAATAATATGTATAATTATAGTTTAATGTGTTGTTTGTCGTCTACAGACCAAAATGTGTTCAAGTCTGTTCCTCATAAAGTATATATATCCTTTTTGGAACGAGACCTCGCAGACATGGTTTTGTTTGAGTACTTTAAGTTTCTCTCAGATAATAAGCTCAAAGGCCAGGTGGTCATTACATTTTCTTGATTTAATAAATACATATAAATAAGCAAACAATAACAGAAACCAAGGTCTAAACCCCGGCTCTGAGTTCGAATCCCAAAGAGGTGAGACATGTTTCACACTGATGATCTCATCGAGTAGATGAGTAAAGTGGCCGGATAACCCCCGTCCTATAATAACCAAGGCAGTTGAACGGGACTAAAACCCCAAAGAAAAAATAACACATCTTCAAAACCGTATTATTTCTGAATTGACAGTCTTTGTTAGTATATTACTGCTTCCTCACTATTATTGTAACGATTTTCGTTAACTTGCTGTGCTGTTCTATTGTGCAATTTTTCGGAACTCTGTTTTAGAGTTAAGTGTTTCCCACTACTGCCGTTTCAAACGTAGCTTATGTACACTATGATGATGAACGATACTATATTTATAGAACGATACTATAGAACGATACTATATTTGTATTGCCCCTCGTTAGAGAAAGCGCAACATGTTTTTTTTTTAATCACAAAATGCCGATAAGAAATATTTAATGTATTCTCTTTAAAACAATATTTCTTTGAAATAACAAATAGTTTAACGCAATGTGCAATCGAGGACAGTCAGTTCCAAATGAGATGGTTTTAAAAATGTGTTATTGTTTGTGTTTGTCTCTTCATTAAATCAAGAAGAGATAAGGAACACCTTATTTCGAAGTTATAAGGCATTTTAATGAGAAAATTGAAACCAATGGATATACTCGACAACGAAAACACATCCAGGCTATTACCTTATAACACAAAAAAAGTTCAGTTTTAAACACCTAAATTTGCGATCTTTGAATTTCGATAACTATACTTGCAGGACACCCTGCCCTTTATAGACAGAAACTTGCAGAAGTAAGAATAGAAATGTAGTGTAACTCACGTTTGCTTAGTCGCCAGATTATCTTTACATGCTTCGGTATCGACTAAACAATTATTGCAAATATTTATAATTAACAATATAATTATTATGATATCATAGCGCCAAAAAGTAATGTTTAATGACTTAAATTTGATTTTAAATGAATACTGATCTTTTAGTAAAAAATTTCATCCGAGCAGGTTTGTTTGCACAGTTTAAAGTTGTTTTAACAACTATAAAAAGAAATGCCATGTGCTGAGAATTTTACAAGGAGTACAAATTCTTTCAAATCAAAAGAAGTGACTCAAGTCACGTCATACCTTCAATTCAACTGAAGATCAGTTGAATTGATAAAGCTTTGCAACTAATTGTTCGTTGGAAAGAGCGTCTGCACTGGAAATGCGGAAGGCCCGTGGTTCAAACCCCGGCGCTGGAGTCTATTTTTCTCTGTCTGTCTCCCAGTGTTAATAACGATTATAATTTGATTTAAATTAATATTTAAACTTTCAGTAGAATGAAAACTACCAAAAACTTAAAAATTGAATTTAAAATATGTTTGTGATATTTATTTAATAATATTTTTTTTATTATATATCAAACAATTTTTAGAACAAACGAGCAAGATTAGGCGCATAAACCAATTGGAGAAAAATATTTTTAAAAAAAAAACCATTTGCCAAAAATTCAAGCAAAATAAAATGGAATAAGTGGTTTCGAAAGAATGCTCCAAATATTTCTCTAAACGGCATATGCAGTTTATTAATTGAAGCAATTACCACCTAATGCGATGACAGAAATTTGAAGCAATATAAGACAGGCTGATTAGGCAAGAATAAAACAAAAATCTGTAAAAACAACCAATCTGATGATGAATATTAATATAATTAAGAGTTATGACCAACAGATAACGCAAGAACAAGTTAGATATCAATGACATCATAGAAAAACAATTTTTGGAATAAAAATAAAAATCAACTTTATATTACGTAGCAATACGTCTTCATCAATAATGTTATGTGAGTATATTTTATTAATTTATTGAGTCGTTTGCTACAATTTCTTCTATTCAACAGATTGAAAAGAAAATTACTACATTTAATAATTATTATTTTTACTTATAATTATTATTAATTGCTCTTTATTTTCATTTTACATTAATTTATTGTGTATGCATCATTTTTTATTACGTAAAAAAGAGTATATGATAGTATTTGTAGTCAGATTAAAAGAGTAACACCACAATTTAAATATATTTTGCACTATCTAGAATATAATTATTATCTTAATTAATGACGTTAATATTAAGTTAAATTTGAAGCATGGTTTAATAAGATACATTTGCTCAGAATTAATAATAGGTTGAATTAAGATGACCATTTTATTTAAATTGCGGTAGGTGAATTTCTTCCTAAAAATATTATGAGATTAAAAAGGTTTTTTTCTGGATAGTTTAGCTATTATAAGGTGAATGATATAATTAAATAGAAAATTATTATTGCTTATTAACACATTAAAGTGGACTTAATAGTTAGTAGGATATCAAGAGGAGCCATAAGCCATCTAGTGAAATCGATAACGAGTAGACCAGTAGGAGTTGTGGGTTAGGGGAGACTGCAGGCCTCCAAGCAAATCGGACCAGGGTTAGAGTGAAAACCGAGATACCTCCTACTCTATACCACTTTCCTGCTACTACATAGACCCAATATGACACACTGACTGACAACTTACATCATTTTGACAGTCTGCCAACCGTCACAATAGACCAAGAACTGCCTAGATAAAACCAATTATTTTTAAAATAGGTTAATTGTAAATTTTAAGACGAAATCTAATAATAAAAATAAAATATATATTTTATTTTCATGGGAATGCGGAAGTTGAAAGAGAAGAAGGAAGTTTCTAGAGAGAGGGGGGTGAAAGTTAGTTCCGGTAAATGGGGTCTCTAGAGAGGCAGGCCTTACAAACATGTCAAGGACGGGGAAAATTGCGGATAAAAAAATCAACTGACCTCTCTTAGTTTCGAACCTAGCTCTCCTTTTCCACACTTAAAATTTTTACTACAACTAGTCACAATCATAAAACCTCACGTATTTTTGAAACATTTTTTTTTAATAAATTGCTTATTATTATACTATTTAAAAAAATTATTTATTCATAAATAATTATATCCTCCTATCCTTTCTCCACTGCTTAGGCCGCTTTACCAGCAGATAATGTTATAAATATAAATAAGTGCGTAGTGCGTATGATTGATTGGTAATAAATGTATTTATCTTATCTTCTTATTCTTAGCGTAAAATAGACTTTTAGCTCAAAGTACGCATCTTTAAAGCAGAACTTTAATTAATTCGAAAAAAATATATTGTCAGAAGTTAGAGAAATTATTACATGAATAGTTAAATTTACAAAATTAAAATAATAACTTGTAAACAATTTTTTAAGTAATTCTGATGCCTTGTAATAAACTTGAATACAAAAAACAAAATTAAAGTGATTTAATAAGGAAAAAAAAAAAAAATGATTGAGCATCAATTAAATACTATAACAAATTAACTAAAACACAACAATGTTGACCAATCTCAGTAGTTGCTAGATGGTGGTCGCAATTGAACAAGAATGATCAGTCATATAGTGAACAATTAATTATATTATAGGAGTTGTATACACGGCATTTTTTATAAATTGTATTACAATTGCTTAACCCTTTAAGGATCAGGTAAAATAAAAACATTGGTGCTAAGTGGATTGGTGGTGCCGCGGTTTACCACCCGACCATCGCTACACGTGTTTTTTGGATGACATGTCTCCTGATTTTTTTTTTTTTTTGTGACTCATAGAAGCAATTTTCTTTGGGAGGATTTTTGTCCAAATACTTATTATACTACCAGTTTTGATTTAATTTGAGTTATATATATGATAATATATCATTAGCGCTCTCAAGTTATTTGCAGATTTTTAGCTTGAGTTGTGAAAATTTAATAAATTACGTTGTCTTAGAGGTTTGGTGGTTCATTCCGTTAACCACCTAGTCACCTACTTTAAGGTGGTAAAGGATGTAAATCACCAAACCATACAGGCAATATAATTTTTGTCAAGGTCATCATAAGTACAAATCCCTAATTGATTGGTGGATCTCTTAGAAACCACCTAAAAACAATGATTTTTTTTACATGCTTGTATGAGAGTGTAACAGAGAGAATTTTTTTAATAAAATTTAATATTCTCCGAAATTAAGTACATATAACATTCAAGCAAGTTTTTAACAACATTAATTTTCTAGTAATAATTACAATAAGGGTTTCGAGGATGACCTAGGAAACCCTAAAAAGGAAAAATATCAGATGGGGTTCAGATAGTAGATATTTTAGGGAATCAGGTTAGTTGATGCATACTAATTATTTTGAAAGCATCCAGAGAGAGACAAGTATAGCAGTGTTTTAGTAGTAGGAAAGTGAAGTCTTTCCTACACTAATAATTCCAGCTTTAAACAAAACAAACTATATTATCATACTTCCCTCTATAGTACCGACTGGAACTAGAACTTTTACATTTATATTATTATTTTTAGTTTTCAAAAAACACTATTTTCACAAATTTCTCGAGAGCATTAATTTTGACACACTATGTGAACATTGAGAAGCCTTATGTCAATTTAAATTTTGAGTTTAAAATAATAATATGAAATATCGCACGCTGTAGACAATAATAATACTCTTCACTCTTCTATTCTGAACATTTTTAATTAACCGCAAATAATATACAATAACACAGTCAGCTATTCAGAATACATTTTGAACTTCTGATTTAACTTCTATCTACTCTCACCCTACGTATAATATACTCCCTAAAATTGGCGTACGACTCAACACAAGTCGATGCGATATATCACACATATTATAACCGTCATAGAGGCCAATATTAAGGGCCGCTATGAGTGTTTCAGCCAACCTAAAAATCTTAAAACATGTTTAAAACCCCTACTTAGTTCCTTTCAAAAATTCATAATAATTTTAGAACTCAAAATAGAAACTTATAAACTTAATTTCTCGATTTCACTTCGGAGTATGATTGTTCTTAACATTTGTATCAAATTTTATCGAAATGAATTCTGTAAACTATAGGTGTCCGTATAGGGCATAGGCAACAAACACAATTTTTTGTTAAAACGAGTAAATCCATCGAAATCTTAATACCGAATTTAAGGACCATCACAATACTTCCCCTCAGTACACTATACTTACTAATTATACGGAAAAAGTTAAAAATAATTATTAACATCTTTGAACAGGTGAAATTCTATGTATAGGATGGCGAATCGTGGATGACAACATTTTAAATTGTTACCATGTGCTTAATACTTGAGATAGGAGATTGAAATATAGCAAATTTTCAAGCAAATATGTTGAGTTTACTGGACATAAGTCAAATTTTTAAGTGTGGAAGATAATGTCCGATAAATGACGTCCTTGTCGAATTCCACATTCACATTATTCCACATCATTCACAAGACCGAGAAAAATTTTATGCACGCGATACATGAATACTTGTGTGTGCAGTGGCTCCATCTTGTTGGAACCATATGTGGACAGTATCCATTTCGTTATCCTTTGAATAAGGATAGAAAAATCGGATTCCCTGACGAGATGCGAGATGTTAGACAATGTTGTGCAACTTCACCGAGCGCCTCTAAGAATGTGTAAATCGACAAGGTGCCATTTATCGGACATTATCTTCCACACTTAAAAATTGACTTATGTCTAGTAAACTTCCACATTTATTTTTTTTATATTAATCTCTTACCTCTAGTATCAAGCACATGGTGACCACTTAAAATGTGGTCATCATAGTTGCGCCACCCATAGTTCATAAAACCAAGTTTAAGTGAAAAAAAAAAAAAAAAAAAAAAAAAAAAAAAAAAACACCTTAAAACGTAAGAAATATAAAAATCGATATTGCGTTGAAATACTTATTCAAATGGCTGATCGGTTTAAGTCGTAGTTAGGCAATATATTCTTAGAGCTCAAGTATCCCGGGGGACATGTCGTGACCTTTGCCAGGAAGCCTCTGTAATGCTCCGGTAGTAATTAAACCACGTTGGCATGCTCACTTGACTCACTCTATAGCCTTGGTACATACGAGTAAGTGTATCCCTTACACTAGTCTCTAGCTACCTCATTCACATTTTCTCTCCATAAGCGTAAAATAACCTCTCGAGACAGCTTAGACTGATAAGCAGCTATTCAAGGATAAAACTATAATTTTTCTTATAAAATAACCTAAAGAAACCTTTTCTTTAGAGCTTTTTCTTTATAGGGTCATGGGTCATGATGCTTTTAGTAGTACTTTTAGGGGTTATACAAAATACAATAACGTAGCTCAGAGCTCTGAGGTCTTTATATTATTTTCATGTGGGTAAAAATTGCTTTACGAATTTTTGAAGGTTTAGCATAACACTGCTATAATACCATTACCATTACTAATAAAGTAATGGTATAACCAAAATGTTAAACAATAAAAAAATCACATCTACTGCTCATTAAAGATCTTGTGTTAATGATATTTGTGTACTCGATCAAAGTTTTAAGTAATAAATGTATTACAAGTAAAGATGCAGATTACGTTTAAAAACAATTAAAAATAAAAAAATTGGTAAGGCGTGAATTCTCACGTAAAAAGGGTTTAGTTGATATTGTGAACAAAATATATTAAAGGGGAGGAGGGGGGAGGGGGACACGAAAAATTTCGATGTTTTTTGTCAAAATGGCGCCGAAAATTAAGCACTAACCCTGTGGTATATATATTTGTAATCTACTCTTCAATACCTTTCATTTGATACCTCAATTCGGCTTATGTTTTTTTTTTTACATTTCAGACCTCAAATGAGTTGCGGAACTCAGTATTTCTGTAGCGTTATTCTTCAGTTCAAATTTCACA
>KZ651366.1:12689-26340 GCA_001010745.2 Gerris buenoi
AAAGCTTAATTCGGGATTAGGTATCGATATTGTCAGGTGAAAGTATTCTTCTGTGTAGCTTAACTGGTTAGAGCACCCGCACACTGGAAATGAGGGGGAGGTCCGTGGTTCGAATCCCGGCGCAGAGGTCTATTTTTCTCTGACTGTCTCCCTTTGTAAATAGTAATTATAATTTGATTTAAATGTTACTTATGGTTTTATCGACTTTACTGAATCACATATTTACGTTAAGTGTAAAAAAAGAATTGTAACAGTTACTAAGATATATATTGGTATTACATCATTTACATGGATATAAATTACATATACGAACTGATACTCTCTTCTACTTGGTCCCATGTCAATTTCAACTGGTTTAATATTTGTTTAGTGTATTTGATATGTGTTAAGACTAATTTGATTGGCATACAGATGTACAATGATATCAGTTACCTTAATAACCAACGATTTTAAATTATTTGCCCTCAAAATCTCTATTTATATGTATAATTGATATCTAAGGCACAGATGTCATTTTCTCCTCTCTTCTTCACATATCTGTTGTACCACTTGTAAATCGAATTCCTGTTTAGCTTTTTCTCCATTTCAGAGATTCTTATTTTCTTGTTTATTAATCTTTCCCGGGTCAAGGACTCCTTCTATCTTTCTGTTTTTATATAACAAATAAAAATCAATCTTCTTTTGACGTCTCTTTTCAAAAATCTAGTATAAGATCCTCGACTGAATTTTCCTCTAATGTGTGATAACGACTTATCATAGTAAAGAGTGAAGTACAAGTACTTCCTAAAATAACATATGCTTGATATTCCGTTGTGATCATATCGAAATTCTCTTATCTAAAATATTTTGAAGTTTGTATCTTTTGCTTTGTTCGTCTAGCATTAGAATATTTAAGCAAAATCTACCGATTTAGGATTGATGGTGGACATGATTCTATCATAAAATAGAAAATTGCTTATTTCTAAGCTTGAGCTATTGATAATTCAAACTTAATTGAAAATATCATTCTAATAATAATAATGAACTTCTACGTCTGGTTCTAGGAGACTGTTCCAATGTACTAAGCCACGAAACAAGATTCAGTTTCATGTTAAGTGTATAAGAGTTGTGTACTACTTGTTTATATATTGTCCTGGTACCTGCATGATGTTTATTTAAGCATCATGTAACAATTTATAATTTTTAAATTAATTTGTTATTTGAGCTTTTAATATGGTTAGATAGTTTAAGGTACATAGTTTTTTTTTTTTTTTTTTGAGTATGAACTGTTATGTTAAGTTCACATGGTATTTGTTCATGGTTAAAGCTACATAAGAAGCTGATATTGTCCTGGTACCTGCATGATGTTTATTTAAGCATCATGTAACAATTTATAATTTTTAAATTAATTTGTTATTTGAGCTTTTAATATGGTTAGATAGTTTAAGGTACATAGTTTTTTTTTTTTTTTTTTTGAGAATCTATCAATTTAGCCACAGGTAATCAAAGGTATTAATTGTATCAAATGAATTAATCTACGTACATCAAGTAGTTGTCGCTCATAATATTAAATTTTATTTAAGTGAAATCTACGTATGTATTTAGGTGGAAAATTTCACACTATAAATAAGAATCATTTTTATTTTTATTTTACACATTTTAGTTTTGATATCGTTTTCTAATTGATCGTTGATGTGTTATTAGAATAATTTCCTAATTTCCAATTTATTTTCATTAATACTAAAATGATCGCCTATCCGCGAATAAAAACTTAAATTTTTAGAGTCGGCTTTCGGCCTCTCGGACATTTTCAATGCCTTAAAATTATCAATGCCTCTCTCGTGGTGTGGATCCACTGTGAGGACTCATATAAATAAATAAATAAATAAACTAAAATTTAATTTACAATACATTAAGCTTATTTTTCTTCTTCTTTTAAAAAGTAATTTGTACAAAAATTAACTGCTAAATCAATGGCATAACTCCGTAGGAAAATATGATAATTATATATGATAATTTTTAATTTTTTTTTTTATTACTACTAGTTTTTTTCTAATTCAATAAATTTATTACTGTAAAATGCTAACTTTGCAAACAAGCACTAATTATAACAAAGAAATCTTATGTAACATTATTGTATAAAAACATTGCAAAAATTTATTTGATATAACTTGGGAATATTTTATGTGCATATAGACTGTGGACATGTCCTCATTGGAATCCATGTCTATATGTACATCTATGTTCCCAAAGATGAAAACTGTGCCGCGCTCAAGCTTAGGCTTATGCGGACAGTAAGAAAACTTAGTTTTAAGGCTCATGTTTGTTATAAGTTTTACTTTAAAATGTTTTTTTGTCTTACCACTGTATTATATCATAAATAAATAAATATAAAGCAGAAAGAGAAATACGTTCATAAAAAAGTTGTACAACTCTTGGCATACTTAGTTGAAATTATACCTCAATCATAAAAAAAAAAAAAATTATAATAAATAATTTAAAACTTAGTTACAATAAAAGAATTTTGTTGTATTTACTGTTCCTTTTAAAACTTAATGAAACAAGAAAGATGTGCTTTTATTATTTAATTTGAGTTACTTCATTAGTTATTCTTAATTTTACTTTTTTCCCATTTTTTTCGTGAAAAGAATTAAGCCTTTTTATGTACCTTTTCAAGAATGTTAATCCTTTTGTTGTTTTTTATCGATTCTCTTTTTAGGGTTTCGTTGGTAAAACCAAAAAAAAGAAACCCTTATAGTTTCGTTCCTGTGTCTGTCTGTCTGTCTGTCACTCTGTGCGGTTCCAATAACTTTTAAATCAAAACAGATAAAAACCTGATACTTTCCATTTCCAGTATCAAAGATCGTTTTGACGCGCACACAGGAAAAATATAGCGAACTCAAAATTATCAGCTATTCAAATTCAAAATGGCGGATAACTCAAGTCGCGTGAAAAAAATATTTTTTTAAAATTTTAAGTGGGGTATCAAATGACAGGTATTAAAGTGTAGATTACAAATATATATACCACTTAGGGTTAGTGTTTAATTTTCGGCGCCATTTTGTCAAAAAACANTGGGACTCTTGCCCCACTCTTTGATGTGGGTCCGATCCGTGTCATGATGATGTAATTTGTATCTATGGTTCGAGGACGGAGCAGGGCGAGGGACACCCTTTATGGGGACTCTTCCCCCACTTGACTTCTTCCCCATCTTGACGAACGCTTATATAGCTTACTCTAATGACCTCACCATACTCGCTTCGGCGGTACAATGTACAACAATGTGTGAAGTAGCTGGAACTTTCCACCAAGGGGCGTAAAAATGGCCTAAGTGATGGCCTAATTAATTCGAACAAGTGGTTCATCCTTCCCGTTCTAGTAGGAAGTACTAGACTTCTACTACTAGTAGTAAAGCAACAAGTTCTATCTATTGTAATATCGAATAAATATTTAATCCTACTATTTTCTATTTACTGTCAGCAGCTTCCTATTTAGTTTTACAAAACATACCTGTAAGTAACGCATGAAGTGTCTGAGTGAGCCAATAGGTAGTTTTAGCAAATGAGACAAAGTGAAACCTGTCATATCCATAATTGCTGCAAAACCAGTGGTCGTTCCATGTTCTAGTCTTATATAGTCTAATAGCATTGTGGTATTCCTGTGTAAAAAAAGAAATTGTTTAATATATCATGCTATTTTATGATTTAATTTGTTGCATGAGAGATAAGTTTAAGATTTAATTTCCTAAATAAGAAATAAGTTTAAAATTTAATTTTAAAATAATAATATTCTCTTCTTTTTATAACCACCTTTGCTCTCGATTGACACTCAAGGTCTCTATTATTGGTTCAATTAAACAATTAAAAGAGAAGTTATAATTAAGGCATGTAATACCACATTTTATTTACATATTTCGAGGTATCAGCGTTCACTATGGTATTTCTGTTTCACTCATTTGAGAAATTATCTCATCCTTACTTCGGATAATTTAATAAACAAATTTTTTGTCCATTCAATTATGATTCCCTTACAGACGCTACTAAACTTATATTTGCAATAATTTCAAAATGTTATTTATTCCTTCAACAACGAATAGTTCAAAATACTGTGCAAAATAAGCACTAATTAAGATTAATTAGATCTTATTACTAAATAAGAATAAATTAAGGCATTTTAGTTTTGTCGTAATTTAATATCTACTATTATTTTTATCATATGTTTTAATCCTAATAAGAAAAAAAATTCACGTTTCACAATTTAATGTAGATAATTTTACAATCTCAGTCGAAAAGTAAAAACTCCAAGGTATTTATCGTTTTGTGTGATAAAATCCTCAGCCGATATCCTCTATTATCATATGTTCATATATTTATTATGTGATATCGCTAGATGATGGTCATCAGCAAGTCATTTTCATATTTTCTATGTTTTTATCTATGATTATTATAACCTTAACCTTAACTTTTTAACAATCAGTATATTGAAGCGATACACTTTTATGCATTGCGAAATAGTTCATCGATATTGAAAAGCTAAATATACTCTTGAAATGTTTTGCACTAGAGGTATTTTTTCTCGTGTGTTCCTGGTGTTTCTAGTCTTATCTTAATATCACCTTTAATCTTTTTTTTTTTCTTCCGCTTCTGCGATTTCATTTAATAGTTTTTTATCTCCTATTTTTCTTGAACATCTTAAATTTATAATATAATTGTTAAAAGGATTCTGCTTTTAGTTTTATGTTGTTTTTATTGTGAATGCATGCGTTTAATTTAGGATCTATCTTATTCTTGTTAGGTACTTGCTCTAGTTAAGTAGAAAGTAGATCTTATATTTTTCCTGTATATTAGGTCTTGTATATGTTGCAAGTCTATTGGTCTTAATTTTATAACATCATATCTTTTAAGAATTCATACTAAATTATAGCTAGAAATATTACCATAATTTTCAGCGTAGAATAGAGTCCAACTGGCACCTTTTCTTAAAATTTGATCTTGAAAGTTGATCCTTTAAAATTGTAATTTACAATTATGTTTATGAGAGTAGATTTTGAGATTTGGATGGATTTACTCGTATTTAGTTTTAATGACAATTATTAAAAAGCATCCTTGTATTTTTTATTTTAACTTTTACAATAGATTCATGTATGTTTTTTTTTATGTTTAAAGTTCATTAACTATGAACGATGAACGTAGAGTTCCCTATTTTTTGACATAGTCCTTGCTTGTTGGAGAGACCATCCTCTATCCACCAAGGTGAGTGCGATGTTATCCATCAAGTCGTCCTCTGAGTTCCTCTTTCCCTGGGCCTTCTTCGTTTCAGAACAAGCTTTGATCAACAAACATGCTTTAATCATACGTAGAGTATGTTTTGGTACAATGGTAATCATTTTTAGTTTTCCTCAAATGTAACTATTGCTGACCATATTTGAAATACAACCATAAGGCTAGGATTGACTGTGCTACCCGCTACTCATCCTATGATCAGTAAAAAATTCCCGCAGTTACGCTGGTTTGGACACTTGCAAAGAATGTACAGAAAATTATTAAAAAAGTACTAAAAGCTTGTTGTCAAACGAAGAAGACCCAAGGGAAGAGACAGGACGTCTTGGATGGATATCGCACTCACCTTGGCGGATAGAAGATCGTCTCTCCAACGAGCAAGGACTATGTCCAAAAAATAGAACAAATTATAAATTATCTTTGTCATCCTCTACATATAGTGGTTTAAGAGGATCCGACGAAGTAGTAGTATAACTATATTACAAACCTTATAACGTTGTCAACGTTATACTTTGAAGAATCAAAGTCTTGTAGTCGTCCTAGAATTGCATTATTTCCATTATTATCTAAGTCGACCAAGAAGATTAATGCACTTTAAAAAAAAAACAACAATATTAAATATTATTTACAGATTGAATTACCCTAATTTAGTTTGTTAATTACCAACATTAGCGTATAGCGTAGTAGCTACGGTCAAGAGCTTAGCTCACCGAGATAAAATTCAGTAGTGGCAGTAGTCAGTTATATAAATAAGAAAGAGGGGCTACTGCTAGAATTTCACAGTACTCCAATAATCAACTAATATAATATTGTATACTTAAGTATAATGAAACGTTCTTATTAGTATATTTATTGGGAACCAAGAAATACACTTGAGTGCTTTATTAACAAAGGTGTTGGACAATGTGTCTAGAAACCCGTGTGTTTTTCATTTTATGTTCATTGAGTTGATATTTGATTGATTTTATAATTAATATGACCAATAAATGTACTCTCCGTCAGGATTATCGCAACTCTTAGCTGTTTCTACTAATTGGGTGTTTCTACTAATTGTGTGCCGTTTCTACTAAGGGGTGTTGCTATACTTTTGACGGGAGTTCATCAGTAACATTAAATTGATTGTCACAAATATCATATTGTGTTCTGACATAATATCTTATTTGAACTAATTATGTCTCATTTAATATTGTCTACTTTATTTCATACGTATTCCATTGACACAATAAAAAAAATTGATAAGTTTCCCCTAAAAGAAGGACCAAAATATACGTACAAACATTGTAGAGAGTCGTATGCCTCTTGGGAAAAAGGATCTCTATTCTTGAAGAATTCTGCTTTTGATCTTACCGTGTAGTTCACATCTAGAGCCCGTTTGGCGTAATTCACATCGAAATCACATGACTGTATATGATGCACCAATTCTACATCTATAAAAGAAATATATATATTGATTTGAATCTAAGGTATTTACATTTACATTACAGTTATCAAATTATCTAGTCTGTTAAGAATTTTGAACATTGTTCTAACTCCCAAATGCTCAGTAAGCGCTTGGAGATTTTCCAACTCAGTTTCTATGTTTCTATGTTAAGTTGATTTTCAATTGTACTAACCTGATACTGACTGCGGAAGATGAGGTTGTTCATCGATTAAGCTTCTCATTTCTAAGATCATCTCTTCGGTCAACTTTGGATTCTTTTCATATTCTTTATTAATTGATTCTTTGAACCAATTATCAATTGCTTCATTTCTCATATTTATGTCGTTAGTTATTATTATTTTATAAATTCTGAGAAATGTGTTGCGATTTTTAAAAAATAAAATTATAATAATATTGTTACATGAAGAGCTTACCAGGTCTATATAATGTATTCTTTTTATTTAAATTTGGTTTTATTTAATTATTCTTTCGTTTCTATTTATTTTCTTAGTTTTATTATGTTAACTAAATATTAAAAATTATATTTAATATTTAATAAATACACAAATAATCTATTTTACCATCTATTATCAATTAAATTGTTATTATTGTTATTGGTAAATACTATTCTATAGCTTGGCTGTTTTTTATTTATAATTTAACTGATTTTTTTTTTATGGAAATAAACAAAAAGTTAAAATTTATTCACAAATAATAAAAACTGTTCAAAATCTAGTACGATATTAATATGTATTTTTATTTCTATTAAATAAATAACAAGTATGTATTAATTTTTTATCGTTTTACCTGTCACTTCTATTATTTTAAAGCTGATAATTTTTTGTCACTAATTATATTTATTTATAAATATTATTTTTCCATAGAATGTATTCTTGTAATTTATTAGTACTATTAATTTATAGATCATTTGTATTATTATTTTATAATTTATTTGTATATTATTTATTCAAATTGTTGTTTTAATCAAATTTCTAATCGTTTTTAATGATACTAATTTCCAAAAATGTAAACTATTGCACTTCGATAGTGTGTATTGCGGTATATTGATTTAACAGAATGTATTATTAGTACGGAGTCATAGGAAAGACTGAAAAATGTGGGGATAGGTCACTATTTTACAAATACATGTGAAAAGGATTTCAGCATAATGTTAGGTTTCTTTGTCCCCTCTACATCGTGTTCTCTATAGTGTAATAGCCTTGGATACCACTCGTCACTTGAATATTCGGTAAATTTGCACTTGTTCACCCACTTATTTATTATTAATTGTCCGATTGACTTCGGTTTTTTTTTTTAAACTGTTCCTTTTTACAATTAATTAATAGTCATTAAGACAAAGGAATATAAAGAGGAGAGTAAGGACTATTAAAGGAATATAGAGGGAGAGTAAGAGTTGGTTACCATAATAATAAATTTGACTAATTTGGCTAATTGGATACCTGCATTTTAAATCCAACCTTTTATTTCAAGCACATTCTAAAATAACAAACACAGCTGTTATTATATAAAACAAATATATAGTAAAAACATTTTTAAGTACCTACTTTATTGCTTTAACATTTTTGTTTTATACAATTTTTATTTTCTTATAACATTTTTTTATTAGTTAGTTTACAATAAGTTAAATTTGTTTTACACATCCAATTTTTCCCTCAGCCAATTAATAATTTTGAGTTTAATATTTACATTGATGTGGTTTATTATAAAAATAGCTTTAAATTAATTTCCGATTAATGTTTTTTTGGAATTTTTACATTGTTTATACTACAAATCCACGTCTAGTTCATTTAGGCTTCACTTTTTCTGTCTATAATAATAATAATAATTAATTGTTTAATAATAATAATTATACGTTGTTAAAAGAATCCAAAATATTTCGTTCTTGGCCTTTTTGATTCGTCAATCCTTTGCTTTGCTTCTTCCTTGAAATATTCTGCATAAGCTTTTAACTGATTGAAAGAATCATCTGAAAAAAATATAAATATAATTACTATTTACTAGGAAATATTTATTAAGTTAGTGAGAGTTTTATGTGTGCAATTAATAAAAGTCTTAGGCTAGAATAGGAGTGGAGTATCTATTGATATATTGTATATCTATGAATATAAAAATTACATTTTGTACATTAGTCAATTTTTTATTACAAAAAGCCAAAACAGGCCTTTAACGCAAGTTAACATTGATATTTAATAATTTAGCTCTAGGGAACCGAAGAAAATTCTGTCTCGCAAAGAACGACATGAAAAATGCGACGCTTTAAAATATAGTGTAAGGAAGTTAGAATATAACAGGAGGTAGATTGGTTTTCACTTGCATTGTTGTACTATATTTCGCCCTTAGAAGTACTAAATTTTATATAAATAATATCAGAGCCCCTTGCGGTCCAAATAGTAACTAAAATGGATTAATGTTTCGCACCTACGGATAATTTCGTAAGATCCATCTACTACTTTTTCTCCATCTAGGTTTTCTCCACTTCATGGAAAAACATTGAAATGTCGATATGTGGATCCAATGCCCAAAAATGTTTTTTCATCATATGGAAAAATGAGTATTTTTTTAAGGAACATTTTTCCTGTCTGTCTTGACTTTTTTCTCGATAAACTGGTAAAACAAAATCCATTTAATTTCATTTAGTGAGTGGCGAGTGGATAAACATATCAATACGGTTTCCCCGGAACCCCTATCATTAACTATGGAATTTTGTTATACCTTTTAGCCCCTAATAGGTGCGTTACAATAAAACTGCCAAATTAAAATAATAAGCACGGGCATCCAGATATAGTTTATATTTTAGGATTATTACATCAGTATAGTTGATAAAATACTACTATGATATGCACAATTCTCTTGAGAAATGCTAAATGCTTAAGAAATCAGCGGAGTAAGAAATTGATTTATAAGGTTCAGTAAACTCTATATTTTCCCAAATAAATTCAACGGATTCTAAAAAGAAGTTATGATTTATTATAATTAATATTGATTAAAATATACTTATTAAAATATATATAATTATTATGTTTGCTTTTTATCCTATATTATATTTGTTATGCTTGAATTCAAACAAGTATGATTATTCACTTATATGTACGCAGTATAATTTATAATTATTATCGTATCGTGCAATTAATTATCGATCGTACGAAAATGTTTCAAGGTGTGATACATGCTTTAATGCTTCATAAAAATATTGTTAAGTTTAAAAAAATTAAAATTGCATTTTGAAGTATGCAAATTACCTGCTAATTGTTGAGTCGTTCCTGCTGATCCACCGTATTCCACTGGTAATTTACTTTGCTTAAAACCGTGATCATAAAGTGTTTCGTATCCTGGGTGAAAGTGCATCTGAAATAGATAGTTTAGTATGTTGTTTATAAATTCGTTTTAATTAGAATTAATTATGCTTTGAATAGTATAATCAGAATACATTGTATGTGTAAAAATAACTAGTAAGGTTTAAAAAAATGATATAACAGACACATATGTGTGTTTGATCATTTCTTATTACTTTATGCATTAAATATAAATATATACTTAATAGGCTCGTTGAAAAAAATGTATCCTCTGTTATACTTATTTATCTCTTTTAGGTTTAGGAAAAATATAGCCCTTTAGTTTCTTCACATGCGCGAATAATGATTTAGTTTTCTTCAGAAATTAACAATTAACTTAAAAAATAATCGGTCTGAGACAACTCAAGACTACTTTCTCATATATTCTAGGTCCAAAATCCCATAAAATACGAATATATTTGGTGAATTTAGGAAACATTATTTTTTATTTTGTTTTTAAAATTCTATATTTTTATATAAATATATATATATACCTCTACATCGTGTTCTCTATAGTGTAATAGCCTTGGATACCACTCGTCACTTGAATATTCGGTAAATTTGCACTTGTTCACCCACTTATTTATTATTAATTGTCCGATTGACTTCGGTTTTTTTTTTTAAACTGTTCCTTTTTACAATTAATTAATAGTCATTAAGACAAAGGAATATAAAGAGGAAAGTAAGGATTATTAAAGGAATATAGAGGGAGAGTAAGAGTTGGTTACCATAATAATAAATTTGACTAATTTGGCTAATTAGATACCTGCATTTTAAATCCAACCTTTTATTTCAAGCACATTCTAAAATAACAAACTTAAAAACATTTTTAAGTACCTACTTTATTGCTTTAACATTTTTGTTTTATACAATTTTTATTTTCTTATAACATTTTTTATTAGTTAGTAAGTTTATAATAAGTAAAATTTGTTTTAACACATCCAATTTTTCCCTCAGCCAATTAATAATTTTGAGTTTAATATTTACATTGATGTGGTTTATTATAAAAATAGTTTAAATAAATATTTAAATTACTTGTGTTTTTTAAAAATAACTTTAAACTTCAGTGTGTCCCTCTTTTTTTAAATATAGTCTTCTTTTTTGTGTGGGTCGTAGAGGGTTGAATATTATAAAAACAACTAAATTGTTTTTAAAAACTGGCTATATTTCGCCCCTCTCCGGGGCATAATCATGCCTAAAACATCATTAAAACATAGTTAACATTTAAAAGTACGTTTTACAAAATATATGCCTAATAANTATATATATTTCCATAAATACGTATCTATTTTATATTATCGCCAATGAAGATAATACCTATGATTGGTCTACGAGATATCACGCCATTTTAACCCCCCACCATGCCTCCCGCCCTACTCTCTAGCCCTCTGGGACTCGGGGTCACGCCACGCTTCTCTTTCTTCAACTGACCATCTATGGAATAGGGTAACTACAACGCCCGACCAGAAGGAGCACAGGACCGGCCGGTCCGACGGGATGGTATCGCTTTAATCCGCAGTTAATTTAAAAAACCATGTATTATCCGCGTCCCCCTACACCCTACTGCAGAAAAAAAATAATAAACTTCCTGTATGTGAGCTCGTATTTCTCTTTTGATAACGAATTAAATGACATTAATTCGTTAGTTGTATTTTGTGCCGAATTAATTATTTTGGAAGGCGTATTATTATTTTCCTCTATTCTTCATAATCACTTAAAGACTTAAATTACTCATTGATTTTCACAAAAATACGATACAAACAGTTACTTATATTAAATAAACATCAAATTAGTTATGTTAAATGTAAACAAACTCGCTAATCGTGTGTAAAGTTGAAGGATTCTTCCTATGGATTTTTCTTCTTTTCGTCACTAGGGTGGAAAAAAAGAAGAATTCTTCTTCTTTTCGTCACTAGGGTGGAAAAAAAGAAGAATTCTTCTTCTTTTCGTCACTAGAGTGGAAAAAAGAGGAATTGTTCAAAACTATGAGACACGCATGCGCAATTAATACAGGTGTGTAAAGAATCACTTTCTACGAATCTAAACAGAGATACAATGTTTATATTACCTATCAATCGTCGATAAAATATTTATTGCATTAAGCTCGCTCGTACTCCTAATGTCCCTTTAAACTCATTATGAGTTATGACTTATGACTCTAACTTATGAGTAACGATTAATTTGCTTGATATTAAATATTTATTACTTTAAGCTCGCTTCAATGATAAAGCCATGCGATGCTTCGCTATTGTATTATTTTAAATACGTTCTACAAGTGGTTGTTTACGAGCTTTTCGTAAATTTAAACGTCAAATTTAAAAATCCTTTCACCGACGTTTATATGTATTATGAAAAGTGATTCATTATTACTTAAGCCACAAGAAGTTACTTACTACTCGTAATTCCCACAATTTAAGATTTAAGTCCAAAAAATATATTCTTTGACAAATGTAGCAAATATTAAAAATTTCACAAAAATAGCTGCCGTATTAACAATTTTTACTCAACATAGGAACATAGGTCACCGCATTAAAAGCAAGCTGGCATATATATAATTCGTGAATTTAAATTCGGCCTTAATAGTTGCTTATATATGGCCACCATCTTGAATATAAGTGAGTTTTAGTGGGTGAAACAATTTCTATGTTTGATTCAGGGTAGTAATATAATAAATGCCAATATTGGTCCAGAAACCAAAAAAATGTTAACCCTAAATACACGGTAAATTTAGTTTACACATAAATATGATGCATATATCTGCACACATAATATGTACATATTTAGAGAATAAATAATTTAGTGTCAGTGAAATTATCAATTTTGACCTAAATATCTCTATAAAAACAACAAAAATTGTTATTATGCTAGATCAGTGGTTCCCAACCAGTGGTCCGCGGACCGCAGGTGGTCCGCTCCGTTAAGAGCCTCAGGGCACAGGGATTTATTGAAAACAAAAGGTTATATTGAAACTCGATTTATTACATTATCTATTGAACTTCAAAATGACAGTAACTTCAAGGATTCATTTGATTCTGGTGTAAATGTAGAAGAGTTATGGTTTAAAAAAGCCATATTTTACCCAAATATTCGGCAGGCACTTAGCGATATCTCATGTTGTTTTCGACAACATTTTTGTGTGAGCAGGGATTCTCGACTTCATTCTTTATTAAATACAAACAAAGGAACCGGCTAAACACAAGCAGTGATTTATTATTTTTTCTAAGAAGGTTAATTCCTCAGCTTGTCAAACAAATTGGTGCACTAAATTCATTCTTATATTAAAAAAATCACAGGGAAGTACTTGCCTCAAGTACTTTTTAAGGTTTTGTAGATGAATTAGCATACCCGTTATGTAATTATGATTTTTTTTTCTTCGATCCCACGAGTTCCGGGTTCGATCCCCCGGGGGGTCACAATGTTTTTTATCGGTATTAACGACAAGATAAATTACATTTTTTAGTAAATTTTCATCGCCCCACCATAAGGTATAACTATGAATTATTTCAAAATTTTAGGACCAGCCATTATATAAAGTTTGGGGGGGGAATGTTTTTTTGGGTATATTTTAACTTATAAAAACATTAAAGAATAAAAAATTTAAAAAAGCAAATATATATTTG
>KZ651366.1:28083-88610 GCA_001010745.2 Gerris buenoi
TAAACAATATTTATTTGGATTATTATATTTTTGAATTGTTATGCATTGATAGCTGTCACTTTTAATTATGACATGTAATGTAAACAAACCGGTAACCGCCCGGTCCCGTGTTTTTGTTTACCTTATAGGTTAATTTTTTGGGCATCTGTACAATCTTTACTTGTACCCGTAAAAGGCCAAAACCTTATCAATTCCCTTGATATTGGGCTCATTTTTCTTCTCTCACCGTCCCCTACACGTGGACATCTTGTCCGCTCGGTTATGATTCGGCGTTAGCAAGATCCCAGGTACAAACTTTTGTGCTTTTATAAGTTGAAGATAACTTACCACGTTTGTTAGTCTTTCGCTAAGTAGTGGTCTTAACAGAATCATAACCTTGTCTATGATACTTCCTTGCGTGTTAATTAAGTGTAACGATGTCATCTTTGTTGGAGAGCCTTCCTAAAATTAATTCAAACAATTATTATATAATGCATTAGTAAATTATCAATGCTATCAATTATGTTACAGCCATGTTGTGTGTATGTTTATATGTAGAAGACAATTTTAAAATGTTACTTATGTTTTATCGACTTTTCTGAATCACATATTTACGTCTTAAAGTGTAAAATAGAATTGTAACAGTTTTACTAAGATCAATATATATATAGATATTGGTATTACATCATTTACGTGGATATATTACATATCCGAACTGATAGTCTCTTCTCCTATACTTGGCGCCATGTCAATTTATACTGGTTTAATATTTATTTAGTGTATTTGATATGTGTTTAGACTAATTTGATTGACACACAGGTGTACAATGATATCAGTTACCTTGATAACCAACTATTTTAAATTATTTGCAAATTTAAAAAAATTGAAATTGAAAATTCTCTTAGTAAAATATTTTGAAGTTAGTGTCTTTTGCTTTGTTCGTCTAGCACTAGAATATTTAAGCAAGATCTACAGATTTATACATGATTGTAGACATGCTTCTACTTCATCATTCATACTTACCTAATTGAAAATAACATGCTCATAATGAACTTACTACGTCTGATTCTGTAGGAGTCTGTTTTAACATATTCAACATACTAAACATGATTCAGTTTCATGTTAAGTATATAAGAGTCGTGTACTGCTTGTTTATATATTATTGTCCTGGTACCTACATGATGTTTATTTAAGCATCATGTAACAATTTGTAATTTTTAACTTAATTTATTATTTGAGCTTTTATTATGCTTAGGTAGTTTTTTTTTTTTGAGAATCTATCAATTTAGCCACAGGTAATCAAATGTATTAATTTATCAAATGTATTAATCTACGTACATCAAGTAGATGTGGCTCATAATATTTGATTTTATTTAAGTGAACTACGTATGTATTTAGGTGGAAAATTTCACACTATTAATAAGAATAATTTTTTTTTTTAAACATTTTAGTTTTGATATTGTTTTCTAATTAATTGACCTTTGATGTGTCATTAAAATAATTTCCTAATTTCCGATTTATTTTCGTTAATACTAACATGATCACCTATCTGCAAATAAAAAAAAAAAAAAAAACGGCTTTCGGCCTCTCGGACATGTTCAATGCCTTAAAATTATTTATGCTTCTCTCGTGTTGTGGATACACTGTAGCTGTAGAGGACTCATATGAAAAAATAAAATAAATAAATGAACTAAAATTTAATTTACAAAAAATAAGCTTATTTTTCTTCTTCTTTTAAGTATTAAGTTGTACAAAAATTAACAGCCAAATCTAAGGCATAACTCCGAACTCCGTAGAAAAATAAGAAAATTATAAAGCAGAAAGAGAAATACGTTCATAAAAAAGTTGTACTTATATACTCTTGGCATACTTAGTTAAAATTATACGTCAATCGTACTTCATTAGTTATTCTTAATTTTTCTTTTTTCCTAATTTTTTCGTGAAAAGAATTAAGCCTTTTTATGTACATTTTTAAGAATATTTTTTCCTTTTGTTGTTTTTATCGATTCTCTTTTTATTACACGCTTTTAATTAAATTGACTTGTATGTCCGCGGCGAATCTTGTAACGTAAATTTGACAGACTTGCCGACTACCTAGAAAGCTGAAACTTGCACAGATTATGTTTCTTCCGATGACAATGCAATGATCTGTTATTAGTTTTACTAAAGTATTAGTATTAGTCGATAAATCGCCAGATTTCTGAGAAATGTTGGCGATCAAATTCAAAATCAATTGTAAAGAAACACGACCAGTGACAGCTAAGGGTGGTTTTATTTGAATAAAATATTTAGTGTTTATATTTACAAAACCATCGCTCCCGCAACCTGTTCCTAGTCGTAATTCTACTTAATAATAAATAAATCTAATATAACGAATTTTAAAACTTACAACTGGAGCATACACCATTTGAATAGTTAGTAATTAATGTTTGACAACAATTAATTCTCATTAGGTACGCAAAAATAACCCATACTTCAAACGTAATTTTTAAAGGGACTGCAGCGCATCTCTGCTCATTCCCAGCCGGTTGCCCTTTGATACATGTTCCAAGGAGCCTAAAAAAAAATCTTGACTTTTGGTAAATCCCATGTCTTACTTCTAAAAAATATGTAGTGTGGATTCTTGGATTCATAATTATGAAAAAAAGTTGATAGAGCCCCACGCTTTTATTTTTAGTGATACCCATATAGTGTGATCGCTCTTAGTACTGTAGCTATTTAAAAGTAATTATTTTCTCATTTTTAGTACTGCCTTAATAAAAGCGTGTTTTTATTTAAATAATGTAAACAAACCGGTAACCGCCCGGTCCCGTGTTTTTGTTTACCTTATAGGTTAATTTTTTGGGCATCTGTACAATCTTTACTTGTACCCGTAAAAGGCCAAAACCTTATCAATTCCCTTGATATTGGGCTCATTTTTCTTCTCTCACCGTCCCCTACACGTGGACATCTTGTCCGCTCGGTTATGATTCGGCGTTAGCAAGATCCCAGGTACAAACTTTTGTGCTTTTATAAGTTGAAGATAACTTACCACGTTTGTTAGTCTTTCGCTAAGTAGTGGTCTTAACAGAATCATAACCTTGTCTATGATACTTCCTTGCGTGTTAATTAAGTGTAACGATGTCATCTTTGTTGGAGAGCCTTCCTAAAATTAATTCAAACAATTATTATATAATGCATTAGTAAATTATCAATGCTATCAATTATGTTACAGCCATGTTGTGTGTATGTTTATATGTAGAAGACAATTTTAAAATGTTACTTATGTTTTATCGACTTTTCTGAATCACATATTTNTGTCCTACTCTTCAGCAGCTCAAAAAGTTGCACCAGTGTTTCCAATTTCAGCTCTTTAGCCTTAACGGTTCGGGCCCTATGAACCAAAGAGCGACCGACGGACGGACGGACACATCACCCTCGGCATAAGGGTTTTGAGAAGTATCTACAAAACCCTAAAAAGTATTTTTTATTTAATTAATAATTTGTAATTCACAGTAATTAATTGTAATAATTAGTTGTAATGGTTTCTAAAAATCAGTTTTTTAATTCTTCTTCCTTATCACTTGGAATTGGGTTGTCCTTAAATTGGTGGGGGGGGGGTCCCTACATGATTCAATTTCAGGCTGAGTGGTCTGTGTCTTCAACGGGTTGGAACCACTCGGCGACGGGCTGTACTACAGCTACAATTGTTTTTTAGTATAGCCGCTAGAATGCGCTCTAACCAAATAATTATTTTATATGACATTCGTGTATTTTGAATTGAAATTAATTTATTGCTATGAAGGATTTTAACTTTTTTTTAACACTGTCCCCTTGTAATCAAATGTTTTTAGTTTTATTTAAAAAAAATATATATATAATTATAATCGGCTTATATCTCTTAGTGCTACTTAATTTTTTAATTGGCATCGACTATATGTTTATAGTTATCCTTCGAATTAACCCTTTTATCTTTATAGAACCGGGGACCGAGCGCCTATGGCGCTTGAAAGAAAGAGCTTTTTTTTTAAATGTGATGGAAAAATTAAGAAACAATACCATTTTAAGGCATATTATTAAGTATGCTTGGTTATCCAATAAGAAGTTATAAAGCCAAAGGATAGAAATTAAATTTTCGATATTCGTTAACCGTAAAACAATGTTTCGCTATTGCGATTGTCACGATTGTTACTGTAACAATTACCTCTGTTAATATTAAAGCACTGGTAGCACAAATATTTTCAAACTACGTCCGAACAATCTTGAAATGTCGCTCGTAGATATTGAATAACGGTTCCCACACTTGCTCATAAAAATAACGTAGTTTCGTGAGTGAAATTTTAAATCTTCAATTTTGATTTGATCTTCAATTAGTCTCCGAACCAGAGGAAGTAAGGTTTTCGTAAAATATGTGGAACGTTATGCGGCGACGGATACTAAATATTCATAGACATTCTTTGCCCTTTAATCGGCACACCGTCCATTATACGTAAAAATGAATCAGACTTTTTTTGTAGGAAATTTTGTTATCTATAATTTCGATAACCGCCTTGAAGAGTGCCTTGATTAGTGGTCAAGCAAGATATTCGCAAAAACCCGAATTTCTTGACATCTATTTACGCGTTCACGATCTCGTTCAATGTTTTCAGAACGTCAAAATGAAGCGCCCAAAAAATTATTCCAATAAAAATAAAGGTTTGTTTAGATTTGTAGGTCTTCAAGTAGATAAAATAACTTATCAAGATAGTAGCCGACAATTTTATCAAAACTAAAGGCGCGTTTACACTGCAGTTTGCAACTAAAAAGTTTGCAACTTTTGATAAATGTTCGAAATTTTTTAAAATACGATTTGTAAAATTGTTGCAAACATTTCGAGTTTGAAACAAAATTATCGAGAAACCGCGTTTACACTGAAGTTTGCAACTAAAAAGTTTGCAACTTTTGATAAATGTTTGAAATTTTTTAAGATACGATTTGAAAAATTGTTGCAAACATTTCGAGTTTGAAACAAAATTATTGAGTTGCAAACCGAATTTCGTGTTTCCACTTGATGTCGGTAAATACTGAAACATCCTTTGATCTTTTTGTTTGAAACACAAATGTGCACCAAAAAAGTTGCAAACTTTTTAGTTGCAAACATTCTCCCACCCTGCGTCTTTATTATTGATTTTTTTTAGTGCGGGAAAATCGAAAAAATGTGGACGGAAGCCAATGAGAGCGCTAGATTTTGAATTTGAAAAGGTCGGGGTACCTAGTCTAATAAAAATATTACTAGTGAAGGGGCGCGAATCTAATAAGGGTAACCGTTTGAAGAGACTTTATAATCCCCACCACTTGAATCTTAATATTTCCTTAAATTAGTAAACTCTGTAATCCTTATTGCGAATCATGTACGAAACAACGCAAATATGCAGTTTGAACAGAAAACATTATTATTATTATTATATACGTTATTTAGATTTTTTCTGGGAGAACGGCTCATGCCGTATTTACGTTATATTCGTATTTTAAAGGACTTTATTTTAGGATTTTTTAATCAAAATCGTTGTTTCAGAGTTTTTTTGTTTTAAGAGGGGGGTAGCGCCCCCTACATGTGGAGCTAAAATTTATTTCTCGATTTCGTCTCGGGATATGATATTTTTGAACATGCATGCAAAATAAATAAAAAAATAAATAAAAAAAAAAAAAAAAATCGGCCGTAAAAATCGATCCAATAGTTTAGGCTCCAGTATCTGCTCAGACGACTGACTGACATTTTTTAAAAATCCCGTCAAGTATTAACCAGCAAGTTACTAAATGGTTTTCTTCGAAAATAGAACAATGTTTTTTATTAAATTAAACTAAAATACATTTTTTAAAAAATTGCAATTTTGAGAACCAAGGTGTGCAGATAGGTATTATCCTTTAGCATCTTAGGTATGGACTTATTTGGTCCTTTTTGGAATATGACCGCCATTTTGGAAAATCTATATATATTTTAATACCTTCAAAATAATACCCAACCTTAAAAAAATATTTCTAAGACTCTAAAGCATTAGAAGTGAAATTTAAGCTCTAGAAACAGAATAAACATATGAAATATGTGTATGAAGTAGGACAATAACCCTCATTTAGGTAATGAATATTATATAAATGATTTTATTATATATTGTGATACATATTTGGAAAGGCCTTGAAAAAAGAAAACATTTGCCGCAAACCAGAGCTTTCTATCTTTCGCCGTATAAAAATGGCGGCCAGTTGAAATTACAAAATGGTCTTTTTTGACGTTTTAATTACGGTCAAAGTAAAGGTTTTAGGGGGAAAAATGCAAGAGTAAATATGTCTTATTTTAGGATAAAAAAAAGTTAACGTAGTCATTTTACTCGCAACCGAAAATGTAACTAAAATATTTTTCTTTTAAAACAATTTTGAATTTATGAGTTTAAATAGGATAATTTTACTCTCTTTTTTTCTCTCTCTCTTTAAGCCTTATTTTAGTAGCTATCAAGCGTTGAAAATGTCAATTTTGTAATTTCAACAGGACGCCATTTTGAAACGGCGAAAGATAAAAAACTCTGGTTTGCGGCAAATGTTTTCTTTTTTAAAGGCCTTTCCAAATATGCATCACAGTATGGGGGTTCCAATTTAAATTTTAAAGTTGAATCCAATATGGCGGCAACCATAAAGGCGGCAAAATGGGTACACACCAAAAAAGGTAGTTTTTTATGCATGATGAAGATAGCATCAAACCGCAGCTTGATATCTCAAATATTAACGAAGATAATTAGCTTTGCCGAACTTTGGATCACCCTGTACTATACCAATCCATATTAAATTCTGTGTCTATATTAACTCTCGTGGACTCGTGGTGTAGTAGCAGTAGTAGCACCATATTACGCTCTCATTCCAAAGTTCGGGGTTCGCCATTCGCCCAGGGGGAATATTTTTAACAGGTAAATCAATTGCCGGCCCAAGTCAGCAGACCGGCGCACTTGGACGAGATTCGAAACATGAACTTCGTTTCTCGATGTCAATTTCTTTCAAACAAAATTCCTCTATCGCGGCTAAAGAAGTTTCTCGTAAAAAAGAAAAGAAAAAAAGAGCGATCGATTCGTAATTGATTGCTCATCACAGACATTTGGAGTGTTGTGTGCACAGACATTGAGTCCTGAATAGTCTTTCTGTTTTTTGGCAAAAAGTTTAACTTGTATTCCAAATTTATTTTCTTTTTTTCTAGGATGACCTCGAAAGCCTAGAAACAATTTTTCGGATTCAAAAGACCTCAAAACGTGTATATCCATCAAAAATAGATTTTTCGCGGCATCAAAATATTTCCCTTTTTACGAGAAAGTAAAAAGGATAATATTTCCTTGTTATATAATAGGGCTTAATGTCGTTTAGCACATCTATCAAGCCCTCACACACTTCAGTTTCACCTGACAGTCGATCAACACCATTCCTGTTCAGATCTTCCAAAAGTGCACTGTCACTGTATCTGGTTCTTTCTCGTAGCGACGGTCTTATCCAGTATCTTCTTGGTGATCTTTCAGTAGCCAAAATATAACATGTATTTGCATTTGCTATTACGTCCTCCACTCTCCACATCTTGAATAACCAAGCCATCCAAAATGTTTCAAAAATATGTTTCCAATAAAATGTTTGAAACATTTATTGCCTTTAAAAACTCCAAATTTGTTTGCAACTTTTTTGTTTCAAACCAAAAAGTTTGAAACTAAAATGTTGCAAACAAATCTAAAAGTTGCAAACTTTTTTGTTGCAAACTGCAGTGTAAACGCGCCTTAAACAATATTTATTTGGATTATTATATTTTTAAATTGTTATGCATTGATAGCTGTCACTTTTAATTATGACATGTAATGTAAACAAACCGGTAACCGCCCGGTCCCGTGTTTTTGTTTACCTTATAGGTTAATTTTTTGGGCATCTGTACAATCTTTACTTGTACCCGTAAAAGGCCAAAACCTTATCAATTCCCTTGATATTGGGCTCATTTTTCTTCTCTCACCGTCCCCTACACGTGGACATCTTGTCCGCTCGGTTATGATTCGGCGTTAGCAAGATCCCAGGTACAAACTTTTGTGCTTTTATAAGTTGAAGATAACTTACCACGTTTGTTAGTCTTTCGCTAAGTAGTGGTCTTAACAGAATCATAACCTTGTCTATGATACTTCCTTGCGTGTTAATTAAGTGTAACGATGTCATCTTTGTTGGAGAGCCTTCCTAAAATTAATTCAAACAATTATTATATAATGCATTAGTAAATTATCAATGCTATCAATTATGTTACAGCCATGTTGTGTGTATGTTTATATGTAGAAGACAATTTTAAAATGTTACTTATGTTTTATCGACTTTTCTGAATCACATATTTACGTCTTAAAGTGTAAAATAGAATTGTAACAGTTTTACTAAGATCAATATATATATAGATATTGGTATTACATCATTTACGTGGATATATTACATATCCGAACTGATAGTCTCTTCTCCTATACTTGGCGCCATGTCAATTTATACTGGTTTAATATTTATTTAGTGTATTTGATATGTGTTTAGACTAATTTGATTGACACACAGGTGTACAATGATATCAGTTACCTTGATAACCAACTATTTTAAATTATTTGCAAATTTAAAAAAATTGAAATTGAAAATTCTCTTAGTAAAATATTTTGAAGTTAGTGTCTTTTGCTTTGTTCGTCTAGCACTAGAATATTTAAGCAAGATCTACAGATTTATACATGATTGTAGACATGCTTCTACTTCATCATTCATACTTACCTAATTGAAAATAACATGCTCATAATGAACTTACTACGTCTGATTCTGTAGGAGTCTGTTTTAACATATTCAACATACTAAACATGATTCAGTTTCATGTTAAGTATATAAGAGTCGTGTACTGCTTGTTTATATATTATTGTCCTGGTACCTACATGATGTTTATTTAAGCATCATGTAACAATTTGTAATTTTTAACTTAATTTATTATTTGAGCTTTTATTATGCTTAGGTAGTTTTTTTTTTTTGAGAATCTATCAATTTAGCCACAGGTAATCAAATGTATTAATTTATCAAATGTATTAATCTACGTACATCAAGTAGATGTGGCTCATAATATTTGATTTTATTTAAGTGAACTACGTATGTATTTAGGTGGAAAATTTCACACTATTAATAAGAATAATTTTTTTTTTTAAACATTTTAGTTTTGATATTGTTTTCTAATTAATTGACCTTTGATGTGTCATTAAAATAATTTCCTAATTTCCGATTTATTTTCGTTAATACTAACATGATCACCTATCTGCAAATAAAAAAAAAAAAAAAAACGGCTTTCGGCCTCTCGGACATGTTCAATGCCTTAAAATTATTTATGCTTCTCTCGTGTTGTGGATACACTGTAGCTGTAGAGGACTCATATGAAAAAATAAAATAAATAAATGAACTAAAATTTAATTTACAAAAAATAAGCTTATTTTTCTTCTTCTTTTAAGTATTAAGTTGTACAAAAATTAACAGCCAAATCTAAGGCATAACTCCGAACTCCGTAGAAAAATAAGAAAATTATAAAGCAGAAAGAGAAATACGTTCATAAAAAAGTTGTACTTATATACTCTTGGCATACTTAGTTAAAATTATACGTCAATCGTACTTCATTAGTTATTCTTAATTTTTCTTTTTTCCTAATTTTTTCGTGAAAAGAATTAAGCCTTTTTATGTACATTTTTAAGAATATTTTTTCCTTTTGTTGTTTTTATCGATTCTCTTTTTATTACACGCTTTTAATTAAATTGACTTGTATGTCCGCGGCGAATCTTGTAACGTAAATTTGACAGACTTGCCGACTACCTAGAAAGCTGAAACTTGCACAGATTATGTTTCTTCCGATGACAATGCAATGATCTGTTATTAGTTTTACTAAAGTATTAGTATTAGTCGATAAATCGCCAGATTTCTGAGAAATGTTGGCGATCAAATTCAAAATCAATTGTAAAGAAACACGACCAGTGACAGCTAAGGGTGGTTTTATTTGAATAAAATATTTAGTGTTTATATTTACAAAACCATCGCTCCCGCAACCTGTTCCTAGTCGTAATTCTACTTAATAATAAATAAATCTAATATAACGAATTTTAAAACTTACAACTGGAGCATACACCATTTGAATAGTTAGTAATTAATGTTTGACAACAATTAATTCTCATTAGGTACGCAAAAATAACCCATACTTCAAACGTAATTTTTAAAGGGACTGCAGCGCATCTCTGCTCATTCCCAGCCGGTTGCCCTTTGATACATGTTCCAAGGAGCCTAAAAAAAAATCTTGACTTTTGGTAAATCCCATGTCTTACTTCTAAAAAATATGTAGTGTGGATTCTTGGATTCATAATTATGAAAAAAAGTTGATAGAGCCCCACGCTTTTATTTTTAGTGATACCCATATAGTGTGATCGCTCTTAGTACTGTAGCTATTTAAAAGTAATTATTTTCTCATTTTTAGTACTGCCTTAATAAAAGCGTGTTTTTATTTAAAAAAAAAAAAAATAAAAAAATATTTAACTACATTTAATTTAAGGGTTTTTTTGTACATTGAAGTTTTTATTAGAAGAGAATCGAGATAATTTAAAAAAATATTTTTGCAGTCAAAGAAATTACTTTTTATTTACCAAAATATAAGATTCTGAGCTATATATTTTATTTCTTCGTTGATATAAAATATAATATAATCAATATGATTAATTATTATAAAGGTTTTAATAATATGATAAACTAGAAACATTAATTTTACCCATTTTTTTTTTGCATTTTTAACGTTGAAGGAGAGGACCTTAAAAACATACATATATAGTCTTTTCATTGACATAATTTATATTTTTACATAATATGTGTGTATATATTTATCATCTTTATTATTTAGTATTTATATATACAATAATTATATAATATATAGTATTTATATCATCATATATTATGACTTAAACTAATTTAATAACTTTTTAACTTTTTTAATATGAAAAACCAAATAAATAATATTACCTATATCATCATCTATTATGATGATATAGGTAATATTATTTATTTGGTTTCTCATATTAAAAAAGTTATCACTACATCAATAATTAAAATAAATAATGGGACTACTTATTGGAATATCTGCAACCTACTTAAAGCATTAAGATTACCTAAGTCCTATTCATTTAGTCAAATAGCTAGATAACATTAGTATTTCCTGGCGAGAATCCTGCTATTTTCTATTTCTGTCAGCAGCTTCCTATTTAGTTTTACAAAACATACCTGTAAGTAACGCATGAAGTGTCTGAGTGAGCCAATAGGTAGTTTTAGCAAATGAGACAAAGTGACACCTGTCATATCCATAATTGCTGCAAAACCAGTGGTCGTTCCATGTTCCAGTCTTATATAGTCTAATAGCATAGTGGTATTCCTGTGTAAAAAAGAAATTGTTTAATATATCATGCTGTTTAATGATTTAATTTGTTGCATGAGAAATAAGTTGAAGATTTTATTTTGTTAATGAGAAATAAGTTTTAAGATTTAATTGTTAAATGAGATATATTTAAGTTTAAGATTCAATTTCTTAAATGAGAAATAAGTTTAAGGTTTAATTTGTTCAATGAGAAATAAATTTAAGTTTTTAATTTGTTAAATGAGAAATATGTGTAACATTTAATTATAAATTTACGACATTCTCTTCTGTTTATAATCACTTTTGTTCTCGATTGACATTCAGATGTCAATTATTTGTTCAATTAAACAATTAAAGGGGAGTGTTGAGATAATACCACATTTTAGTTGCATATTTTGATGTATCAGCGTTCATTATGGTATTTCTGTTCCACTCAATTGAGAAAATATCTCATCCTTCCATCGGATAATTAAAAAAAAACCGGCTTTTTGTCCGTAAATTATGGTTTTCTTACAAACGTTACTAAACTTATATGTGCATTAATTTTAAATTTAACTTACTACTTCAATTGTAACATTAATAAATAATAAATAAATAGTCATTTATTGCTAGAATACAACCATAATTTACACTTTACAACAAAATATAAATAAACTAAACTTCCTATTAAAAATTCACAAAAATACAACCAACCAAAATATCTATCTATATTATTAAAAAAGTTTTGTAAACAAACAAGTTCAGTGAGAGTGATATATAAATAACTGTTTGTAAGAGTGCAATAGAGATAAGAGGGGTTAGGGGGTGGTTCTAGGGGGGAAAAAGGGGAGGTTCTCATAGTAAATTCCGCTCAAGAATGACACGGGGAACTGTCATTCCTGAGGCAATAAACAAAACACGGGGCGGTGTAATATAAGGTTTGTTCCAACCGCCAGTTCCGAATCAGTTTCGGATTAATCCGTGATTGTCCGTGATTGACATAATGCGCATGCGCGAAAATTACTCAGTTGGAAATTGATTTGTGATTCCGTCTTTTTGGAACGCTCTTGAACTCGAACCAAACTGTTTGATGTGGTAGGTTTTAGCACTGTTATAAAAAAAAAATTGTTTTAAGTAGACTCACGGCACACACGTATTTTTATTGATATAATCCTGAATGCTCTTTTGTTTTAAAAAACAAATATTAATCTTAGTCCTGTTAGAGAAAGAAAAATTTCTGAAATAAATCGGATTCTTTCGATATTTGTTTGAAAATGGAATAAGTACCAAAAGTACATCTTGGAAATAGGTCCAATTTTTATTTTTTTCAGAAATATCTAGAAAATGTCATTATATGCACAAAAATTAATCATCGCATTCGTACAAAATCATTTTAAAAATAAGATTTGAATCACAAGAAAGGAAAATAATAGGCGAGCGAAATCAAAACAAAAACAATAAAGCGGAAGGTTACGTTTCTGTTCACCGAAATTCAATCCCAAACTACTAGTCCCTGCCTCCGATCGCTGACTGCTCTGACTGGTACCAAACCAATCCGTGATTTAAAAAGAGCGTGGTTGGAACAGCCGACTAACAGTCAGAGTTTGAGTTTGGGCTTCGTTGGAACGCCCTGTTCCTAATGCGCATGCGTTGACAGTTCCAAACCAGTTTGAAGTGCGGTTGGAACAAACCTATAGAAAGCGCATTTTTTGTTTACATGCCTTAATCAAAAAGTGACAGCTTTCCATACACAACAAATGAAAATTATTTTGATAAGTTATTAAATCTATTTAAAGATTAACAAATCAATACAGAAACCTTTACTTTTATCGGTAGTAAATCATAAATGCTGCGCATTGTTTGTTTACATGCCTTAATCAAAAAGTGACAGCTTTCAATACACAACAAATCAAAATTATTGTGATAAGTTATTAAATCTATTTAAAGATTAACAAACCAACACAAAAACCTTTACTTTTATCGGTAGTAAATCATAAATGCTATCTTAATAATTATAACTTTTAGTTTTGATAAAAGTCTCGGTCACTATTTAGATGAGTTATTATATCTACTTGAAGTCTATCAAAAATATAATGTTGATAATTATAACTTTAGTTTAGATAAAATTACTGTCGGTCACTATTTAGATATGTTTTATTTAGATAAGTTATTATATATATTTGAACTCCATAAAATCAAAACAAACCATTATTTTTGTTGGTAACAAATAAAGAAATATGTGTGAGGCTCTCACGCATTAAAAGTGAAACTTAAGATCTAGAATCTAGAATATAAAATATATTTGTTCCGAGGTAATATCTTTATTTTTAAGTGCAAAAACTATTACAGCGGATTTAAACTTTTTGAACGGTCCCCGGTTCTAATATATAATAAATAGACAAAATAATTCTAATACCCTACACTAGGCTGCGGCCGCGCAGCGAGGGGGGTGACGAAGCGAGTAGGGGGCAGAGCCCCCTAGATTTATTTAAAAAAAAAAATAAATAAATAAATTAGTCTCTTCTCGCAAATCGGCATTTCGCCGTGGTACCTTTATATAAGGTCGTGAGTTGCTTTATGCAAGCTGATGTTTATATTTATTTAATATATTACATATTTACCTTTATATATACATACATATAAAGTATTCCTCAATATGAATTGACTTTGATAATTAATTATCCTTTCCTAAAATTTCAATTGAATTCGTGTTCAATTCAGATGTATCATGTAGCTAACAATTATTGCCTGTCAATGATAAAGTTTATGCCTGAAACTCATAAATGTAAGGTTTATACAACTAATAGTACACCCCGTATCATACATTGCACTTATAGTTGTCTAAGCCCTTTGACCGTTCCTAGGCCAAATCCCTCTACGGTTGTTCACCTACTTACGGTTGTTAGTTAGTTATAGCTGAAATTACTGTGGGCTGTGGGCGTGACACATCCTTTTTTACATTAATACAGCTCAAAATCGCTTATTGTCAAGGTCTTTGGTCGATTTTTGGGCCTATAGTTACTACGTTTCCATGATGTTTAAATACAGATTGAATACGGGTAGAATACAGGTTTTGGATTCAAAGTGTCCATGGAAACCTATCTGTATGGATATGGAAACCTATCTATATGGATCGTATCTGGATCTAGTTACATGGAAACACCTGAACTCGGTCCTGACATGCGCAGAGCGTTGGTATGAGCGAACCTAGCGTATTTCTGTAGAAACTGTAGTAAAATCTGTCAAAGTACGTAATAAAAAGCATGGATATCCTCCAATGTGAGTGCGATGTTATTCATCCAAATTGTCCTTCCTTTTCCCCTGGGCCTTCATCGCTTTAGAACAAGCTTTGATGAACAAAAATGCTTTAATATACGTAGTATATGTTTTGGTACGATGGTATCAGTTTTTAGTTTTGATCAAAGGTATTGGATGTGCTGCCCATCCTATGATCAGTACAAAAAGTCCAGTTACGCTGGTTTGGACACTTGCAAAGAATGTATAGAAAGTGATTAAAAAAGTACTCAAAGCTTGTTTTCAAACGAAGAAGACCCAAGGTAAGAGGCAGGGCAGGGCGTCTTGGATGGAAATCGCACTCACCTTGGCGGATGGAAGATCGTCTCTCCAACAAGCAATGACTAGGTCCAAAAATAGATAAATTAGAAATTATTTTCGTCGTCCTCTACACTCAACACCTATTGATATAAAAGGATCCGACTAAGTAGTAGTAACTGTTACAAACCTTATAATGTTGTCGAAGTTATACTTTGAAGAATCAAAGTCTTGTAGTCGTCCTAGAATTGCATGATTTCCATTATTATCTAAGTCGACCAAAAAGATTAATGCACTTTAAACAAAAAACAACAGTATTAAATATTATTTACAGATCGAATTACAAACATTGGCGTAGCTATACGTTCAGGAGCTTGGCTTGCCTAGATGAAATTCAGTTGTGGCAGTAGTCAGTTATATCAATAAGAATGAGGGGCTACAGCTAGAATTACACAGTTCTCCAATAATTATATGTTATTGTATCCTTAACTATCAAGAAACGTTCTTATTATTTTATTATTGTAGTATTTATTGGGAACCAAAGAAATATACTTGAGAGCTTTAGTATCAAAGGTATTGTGTTGGACAATGCGTGCTATTGAAACGTGTGTGGTTGTCATTTTATGTACATTGAGTTGATATTTGATCGATTTTATAATAAATATGTCCAATAAATGTAAAAACAATAAAATAAAAATTGATAAGTTTCCCCTAAAAGAAGGACCAAAATATACGTACAAACATTGTAGAGAGTCGTATGCCTCTTGGGAAAAAGGATCTCTATTCTTGAAGAATTCTGCTTTTGATCTTAGCGTGTAGTTCACATCTAGTGCCCGTTTGGCGTAATCCACATTGAAATCACACGACTGTATGTGATGCACCAATTCTACATCTATAAAAGAAATATATTTATTGACTCGAAACCTTTTAGGTATTTACATTAATCTAATTATCTATTCTCATAAGAAATTTAACTGCTGCTAAACTTCCAAATACTCAATAAACTTATGAAGATTAGTCCAACACAATTTTTATGTTCGCAGGTTCGCTATCAGATCATAAAGTAAATATAAATGTAATAAGTAAATATGTAAATTATTTCTTCATTCTAATGTTGAATTTTCAGATATTACTTGGTTTTTCCCACTGCAATTACTAATACATCTAAAACCTCTGAACAGTGTTACTACAGTATTGTTAAGTTTTTCCCACTGCAATTACTAATAATGTCATCTAAAACCTCTGAACAGAGTTACCACAGTATTGTAAATGTCAATAACTTTGCTCTAGGATGTTTTTGCTACTCTCTTGTTAGTTATCATTTTTGTCTTCTTAAATTTCTGAGCTTTATTTATGTCAAAAAAGAAAGCTAACTTTCGAATGTCAATGATGTCCAAAAGGTTTTGGATTCAAGTTCTGCAGATAAATAGCCGCCTTATTAAAATCAAGTTTGAGGAACGTAAAACGATTTTTTAGCAAGCACCTATACTAGTAAGAGATAAGAGGAACATTGGAACATCCATGCTAAATTTCATCTCTTATAGCTTTTGCCGTTCTGGAAATACTGTAATGGCCTTTATATTATTTATAAATAATAATAATTATCAATTTCTCTCTCTCTCTCTCTCTCTCTCTCTCTCTCTCTCTCACATACTCTCTCTTAAAAAAAATAAATAGATCGTGGTCTTTCCAAATTTGTTTATATTTTTATGTGCTTTATCAGTCTTAAAATTATCATTAGTAAAAAATATTCTAAAAATATATCTTGTTATAGTTATTATAGTTCATTTCTATTAGTTTGGTTCCAAACTATTAAGGGCACTTATATATTTACTTTAGCACACCCTTGGTTTTAAACAAAAGTCTGTCCTACAAAAATCTCACAGGTTTGTGAGTTTGTCTGTCTAAGATATTGAGACTCTTGGAGCAGTTTTATTAGGCCATTTTAAAATCGAGTCTTCTTTTCTATTTTATAATCGAGTCACGTTTAAGAATAAATTTTATATAGAAAAGTGTAAGACATTAAGGTACACTATTTTCTTAGCGTATATCTAGTATTCCTTTGTCTTAATAGTTAATTAGACTAATATATAAGGGATATTTTCATATTTTTATTCCTTTGTACCTAGGTTCATTGGACTAAATATCCCTTTGTCTTAATAGTAATTTAGACTAAGGAATATATATATATATACTAGTAGTATTAACTTAATACAGACTAGTATATATATTTCTTAGTCTAAATTACTATTAAGAAAAAGGGATATTTATAGTCCAATGAATATATAGGTACAAAGGAATATCCCACTGGTTCACGTTCACCCACTTATATATTAAGTCTAACTAACTATTAAGACAAAGGAATACTAAATATTCTAAGTGTATATACCAGTACTATATGTATACTATTAAGTGTTCCTTTGTCTAAATAACTATAAATACAAAGGGTTATTGGGGGGTGCTTAAGTAAAGCTACCCAGCTAAAGTAAAAAACGACCCAATTATGTGAATAAAATTTAAATATCCATGAAGTCGATTTTCAATTGTACTAACCTGATACTGATTGCGGAAGATGAGGTTGTTCATCGATTAAGCTTCTCATTTCTAAGATCATCTCTTCGGTCAACTTTGGATTCTTTTCATATTCTTTATTAATTGATTCTTTGAACCAATTATCAATTGCTTCATTTCTCATATTTATGTCGTTAGTTATTATTATTTTATAAATTCTGAGAAATGTGTTGCGATTTTTAAAAAATAAAATTATAATAATATTGTTACATGAAGAGCTTACCAGGTCTATATAATGTATTCTTTTTATTTAAATTTGGTTTTATTTAATTATTCTTTCGTTTCTATTTATTTTCTTAGTTTTATTATGTTAACTAAATATTAAAAATTATATTTAATATTTAATAAATACACAAATAATCTATTTTACCATCTATTATCAATTAAATTGTTATTATTGTTATTGGTAAATACTATTCTATAGCTTGGCTGTTTTTTATTTATAATTTAACTGATTTTTTTTTTATGGAAATAAACAAAAAGTTAAAATTTATTCACAAATAATAAAAACTGTTCAAAATCTAGTACGATATTAATATGTATTTTTATTTCTATTAAATAAATAACAAGTATGTATTAATTTTTTATCGTTTTACCTGTCACTTCTATTATTTTAAAGCTGATAATTTTTTGTCACTAATTATATTTATTTATAAATATTATTTTTCCATAGAATGTATTATGAAATTTATTTGTATATTATTTATTCAAATTGTTGTTTTAATCAAATTTCTATTCGTTTTTAATGATACTAATTTCCAGAAATGAAAACTATTAGCACTTCGATTGTGTGTATTGCGGTATATTGATTTAACGAATTCATTTAGAATCTAGAATGTATTAGTACGGAGTGATAGGAAAGACTGAAAAGTGTGGGGATAGGTCACTATTTTACAACAAATACATGTGAAGAGGATTTCAGCATAATGTTAGGTTTTTTTGTCCCCTCTACATCGTATTCTCTATAGTGTGATAGCCTTGGATACCACTCGTCACTTGAATATTCGGTAAATTTGCACTTGTTCACCCACATATTTATTATTAATTGTCCGATTGACTTCGGTTTTTTTTTTTAAACTGTTCCTTTTTACAATTAATTAATAGTCATTAAGACAAAGGAATATAAAGAGGAAAGTAAGGATTATTAAAGGAATATAAAGGGAGAGTAAGAGTTGGTTACCATAATAATAAATTTGACTAATTTGGCTAATTAGATACCTGCATTTTAAATCCAACCTTTTATTTCAAGCACATTCTAAAATAACAAACTTAAAAACATTTTTAAGTACCTACTTTATTGCTTTAACATTTTTGTTTTATACAATTTTTATTTTCTTATAACATTTTTTATTAGTTAGTAAGTTTATAATAAGTAAAATTTGTTTTAACACATCCAATTTTTCCCTCAGCCAATTAATAATTTTGAGTTTAATATTTACATTGATGTGGTTTATTATAAAAATAGTTTAAATAAATATTTAAATTACTTGTGTTTTTTAAAAATAACTTTAAACTTCAGTGTGTCCCTCTTTTTTTAAATATAGTCTTCTTTTTTGTGTGGGTCGTAGAGGGTTGAATATTATAAAAACAACTAAATTGTTTTTAAAAACTGGCTATATTTCGCCCCTCTCCGGGGCATAATCATGCCTAAAACATCATTAAAACATAGTTAACATTTAAAAGTACGTTTTANTCTCATTTCTAAGATCATCTCTTCGGTCAACTTTGGATTCTTTTCATATTCTTTATTAATTGATTCTTTGAACCAATTATCAATTGCTTCATTTCTCATATTTATGACGTTAGTTATTATTATTTTATAAATTCTGAGAAATGTGTTGCGATTTTTAAAAAATAAAATACAAATAATATTGTTACATGAAAAGCTTACTAGATCTATATAATAGGTATATTATTTTTATTTAAATTTGGTTTTATTTCATTATTCTTTCGTTTCTATTTATTATTTGCTTTGTTTTATTATGTTAACTAAGTATTAAAAATTATATTTAATATTTAATAATACACAAATAATCTATTGTACCATCTATAATCAATTTAAATGTTATTATTATTATTGGTAAATACTATTCTATAGCTTGGCTATTTTTTATTAATAAATTAACTGACTTTTTTTTATGGAAATAAACAAAAAGTTTAAATTTATTCACAAATAATAAAAACTGTTCAAAATCTAGTATGATATTAATGTGTATTTTTATTTCTCTTAATTAAATAACAAGTACATATTAATTATTTATAGTTTTACCTGTTACTTCTATTATTTTATAGCTGTTAATTTTTTGTCACTAATTATATTTTTTTATAAATATTATTTTTCCATAGAATGTATTCTTGTAATTTATTAGTACTATTAATTTATAGATCATTTGTATTATTATTTTATAATTTATTTGTATATTATTTATTCAAATTGTTGTTTTAATCAAATTTCTAATCGTTTTTAATGATACTAATTTCCAAAAATGTAAACTATTGCACTTCGATAGTGTGTATTGCGGTATATTGATTTAACAGAATGTATTATTAGTACGGAGTCATAGGAAAGACTGAAAAATGTGGGGATAGGTCACTATTTTACAAATACATGTGAAAAGGATTTCAGCATAATGTTAGGTTTCTTTGTCCCCTCTACATCGTGTTCTCTATAGTGTAATAGCCTTGGATACCACTCGTCACTTGAATATTCGGTAAATTTGCACTTGTTCACCCACTTATTTATTATTAATTGTCCGATTGACTTCGGTTTTTTTTTTTAAACTGTTCCTTTTTACAATTAATTAATAGTCATTAAGACAAAGGAATATAAAGAGGAGAGTAAGGACTATTAAAGGAATATAGAGGGAGAGTAAGAGTTGGTTACCATAATAATAAATTTGACTAATTTGGCTAATTGGATACCTGCATTTTAAATCCAACCTTTTATTTCAAGCACATTCTAAAATAACAAACACAGCTGTTATTATATAAAACAAATATATAGTAAAAACATTTTTAAGTACCTACTTTATTGCTTTAACATTTTTGTTTTATACAATTTTTATTTTCTTATAACATTTTTTTATTAGTTAGTTTACAATAAGTTAAATTTGTTTTACACATCCAATTTTTCCCTCAGCCAATTAATAATTTTGAGTTTAATATTTACATTGATGTGGTTTATTATAAAAATAGCTTTAAATTAATTTCCGATTAATGTTTTTTTGGAATTTTTACATTGTTTATACTACAAATCCACGTCTAGTTCATTTAGGCTTCACTTTTTCTGTCTATAATAATAATAATAATTAATTGTTTAATAATAATAATTATACGTTGTTAAAAGAATCCAAAATATTTCGTTCTTGGCCTTTTTGATTCGTCGATCCTTTGCTTTGCTTCTTCCTTGAAATATTCTGCATAAGCTTTTAACTGATTGAAAGAATCATCTGAAAAAATATCATTATAATTACTATTTACAAGGAAATATTTATTAAGTCAGTGAGAGATTTATGAGTGCAATTAATAAAGGTCTAAGGTTAGAATAGGAGTGGAGTATCTATTGATATATTGTATATCTATGAATATAAAAATTACATTTTGTACATTAGTCAAAATCGCAAAACTTTTAGATACTTTTTTAATACAAAAAGCCAAAACCGACCTTTAACGCAAGTTAACATTGATATTTAATTTAGCTCTAGGGAACTGAAGAAAATTCTGTCTCGCAAAGAACGACATGAAAAATGTGACGCTTTTAAATATCGTGCAAGGAAGTTAGAATATAATAGGAGGTAGATTGGTTTTCACTTGTATTGTTGTATGTACATTGTACATACTATATTTCGCCCATAGAAGTACTAAATTTTATATAAATAATATCAGAGCACCTTGCGGTCCAAATGGTAACTAAAATGGATTAATGTTTCGCACCTACATATAATTTCGTAAGATCCATCTACTACTTTTTCTCCATATAGGTTTTCTCCACTTCATGGAAAAACATTAAAATGTCGATATGTGGATCCAATGCCCAAAAATGTTTTTTCATCTTATGGAAAAATGAGTATTTTTTTAAGGAATATTTTTCCTGTCTGTCTGTCTTGACTTTTTTCTCGATAAACTGGTAAAACAAAATCCATTTAATTTCATTTAGTGAGTGGAGAAACATATCAATACGGTTTCCCCGGAACCCCTAATCCTTAACAATGGAATTTTGTTATACCTTTTAGCCCCTAATAGGTGCGTTACAATAAAACTGCCAAATTAAAATAATAAGCACGGGCATCCAGATATAGTTTATATTTTAGGATTATTACATCAGTATAGTTGATAAAATACTACTATAATATGCACAATTCTCTTGAGAAATGCTAAATGCTTTATGCTTATGCTTTATGCTTTATTATAATTAATATTGATTAAAATATACTTATTAAAATATCATTAAACACACGATATTGTATAATTATTATGTTTGCCTTTTATGCTATATTATATTTGTTATGCTTGAATTCAAACAAGTATGATTATTCACTTATATGTACGCAGTATAATTTATAATTATTATCGTATCGTGCAATTAATTATCGATAGTACGAAAATGTTTCAAGGTGTGATACATTCTTTAATGCTTTATAAAAATATCGTTAAGTTTATAAAAATTAAAATTGCATATTGAAGTATGCAAATTACCTGCTAATTGTTGAGTCGTTCCTGCTGATCCACCGTATTCAACTGGTAATTTACTTTGCTTAAAACCGTGATCATAAAGTGTTTCGTATCCTGGGTGAAAGTGCATCTGAAATAGTTAGTAAATGTTACTTTAATATGTAACATTATATGTTATAATATAATATGTTTTAATTAATTATAAATATGTTATTAATTAGAATTAACTGTATGCTTTTGATGGTATCATCAGAATTATGTGTAAAAATAACAAGTAAGATTTTAAAAAAGATATATATATCAGAGACGTATATTTCATTTTGGCTTCACGACATTCTATTCTACCATCTTGGGTCCCAAGACAGAAAAGTTTGGGAATCGCTGTGCTAAATAGATGTGTGTATAGCTGCTAGTGGCACCTATCGGCGCCGGGCTGTACTATAGCCACAACTGGTTTTTAGTATATCCGCTAGAATGCGCTCTAACCAAATGATTCTTTTAATATGACATTCGTGTTTGTGTTAATTTTGGCTTTAAATTAATTAATAGCTATGTAGGATGTTATATTTTTTTAAAAAACTGTCTACTTTTAATTAAATGATTTGTCTTTTTAGTTTTATTGAAAAATATATATAATTATAAACGGATTATATCTCTTAGTGCTACTTAATTTTTTAATTGGCTTCGACTGTATTTGTAGTTATCCTTCGAATTAACCCTTTTAACTTTATATTACTTACCACGTTTGTTATTCTTTCGCTAAGTAGTGGTCTTAACAGAATCATAACCTTGTCTATGATACTTCCTTGCGTGTTAATTAAATGTAACGATGTCATCTTTGTTGGAGAGCCTTCCTAAAATGAATTAAAACAATTATTATACGAGTATGATGTTCATTAGGGATTGTCATTGCTATCATTATGTTACAGTCATGTTGAATGTATGTATATATGTAGAAGACAATTTTAAAATGTTGCTTATAGTTTCAAAGACTTTTCTGAATCACATATTTACGTCTTCAAGTGTAAAAAAAAATATTGTATCAGTTACTAACATCAATATATATATATATNTTAGACCTTTTTGCTTCTATTGTGTGAATGTAGCTTTATTGTGAATATATATATATATATGTGTGTGTGTGTGTGTGTGTGTGTATTACATCATTTACATGGATATAAATTACTCTCTTCTACTCTTGACCCCATGACAATTTAAACTAATTTAATATTTATTTAGTGTATTTGATATGTGATTAGACTAATTTGATCGACACATATAACTACAATGTGTTACCTTAATAACCAACGATTTTAAATTATTCGCCCTCAAAATTCTATTTAAAACTCTATTTATATGAATTGATATCTAAGGCACAATTGACATTTTCTCCTTTCTTCTTCACATATATCTGTGGTATAGCTTGTTTTTTTTTGTTTTTTTTTTTTTCCTGGGGGCTTTTACACCCTAAGACTGAGGCCACTGAGGTGGGCCCATCGAACATACCCGGATTAGGGACCAAAATCTTCACACTTGTGTGAAGATGTGGTCGGTAACCATGACTCCCCTCCCGGTTGTATTACAACCAGGATTGTCATCATCATGGTTTCCAGGCCGAAATATGGTGGCGCCACTCTTTCGAGGAGCTTCACATTTATTTAAACAATGCTGGGTTGACATTGAGCGGGGGGCTCGGTCCGAGAATCGAACCCATAGCTGTGGTCAGAAGCGGTCACCCATCTATACTACTGACCCTTGCGTTATCACACGGCAAGCGCGCTAGCCTCTGAGTTACCCAGGCCCCGGTACAACTTGTTGTATTGTGCTTTATCTCCATTTAATTAAATCTTCTTTTCTTCCCTTCTTACTAATCTTTCCCGGGTCAAGTACTTCTTTTATCTGTCTGTTTTCATATAACTATAAAACTCAATCTTCTTTTTGCGTCTCTTTTCAAGAATCTAGTATAAGATCCTCGACTGTGTTTTTCACTGTGTGATAACGACTCATCATCATCATCATGAAATATGAAATATGTGAAGTTCATATTGAAGAGTGAAGTACAAGTACTTCCTAACATAACATATTATGATTGATATTCCCTGGTGATAAGGTCGAAATTCTCTTATCTAAAATATTTTGAAGTTAGTGTCTTTTGCTTTGTCTAGCATTAGAATATTTAAGCAAAATCTGCCGATTTAGACATGATGGTAGACATAATTCTATCATCAAATAAAAAATTGCTTATTCCCAAGCTTGAGCTTATATTGATCATTCATACTTGAAATTAGCATTCTCATAATAAACTTCTACATCTGATTCTATAGGAGATTGTTCCAATGTACTAACCCACGGAACAAGATTCAGTTTCATGTTAAGTGTATAAGAGTTGTGTACTACTTGTTTATATATCGTCCTGGTACCTGCATGATGTTTATTTAAGCATCATGTAAAAATTGAAGAGGTATTCTTAGGTGGACTTGTAGAGTTGAACGTATAAGAAGAGTGAAGGAATTTATTGGAATAAAAGTCCGTAAGTTTGTAACAAGTTCTATCTATTGTAATATCGAATAAATATTGAATCCTACTATTTTCTATTTACTGTCAGCAGCTTATTTATTTTTACAAAACATACCTGTAAGTAACGCATGAAGTGTCTGAGTGAGCCAAAAGGTATTTTTAGCAAATGAGACAAAGTGAAACCTGTCATATCCATAATTGCTGCAAAACCAGTGGTCGTTCCATGTTCCAGTCTTATATAGTCTAATAGCATAGTGGTAGTCCTGTGTAAAAAAGAAATTGTTTAATATATCATGCTATTTTANTAGGTAGTTTTAGCAAATGAGACAAAGTGAAACCTGTCATATCCATAATTGCTGCAAAACCAGTGGTCGTTCCATGTTCCAGTCTTATATAGTCTAATAGCATAGTGGTAGTCCTGTGTAAAAAAGAAATTGTTTAATATATCATGCTATTTTATGATTTAATTTGTTGCATGAGAAATAAGTTTAAGATTTCATTTTAAAATAATATTATTCTCTTCTTTTTATAGCCACTTTTAATTGACACTTGAGGTAAGGTGTCAATTATTGATCCAACTAAACAATTAAAAGGGGAGTTAAAGTTGAGGTAATACCACTTTTTTTATGTTGTTTTAGAATAAAAATGACAGACTAAATAACTATTAAGGAAAAGGGATGTTTAGTCTAATGTTCTTTGGGACAAAGGAATGCCCCACTTCTGTTTTGATAAGCAGAGTAACGGTCTAAAGAAGAACATTCTGTACACCTTCTTTATACTGTTACTCTTCTCTGTTTTTTTATAAGGAGAGTAACAATCTAAAGAAGTGCCTATATTTCGAGGTTTCAACGTTCTCAGTTTTTCTCTTGCTATTTCTGTCTGTTGGAGACCAACAGTTGTTCTTTATTTACTTTATTATTTATGTTTTTTATTATTTTGTAAAAAATGGCAATTTTAGCAACAAACGAACATATCACTTCTACATTTCAAACTCATTTCTTCGTTAACGTAAATAACGTAAGATTTGCAAGAAACCACGATGCAACCTCCTCCTTTTCTTCGAATGTGTTCGGAAAAGGCATCACTTTCACTGGAATTCGAACACATATGATTCTACGTAAGATTTTCCTTACGTAATTACGGAGCAAGATAAGGAATCCGTATCCTGCGATATATTGCACTCGCCTTCCATAATCTGCAGACGACGGATCTTCGCTTTAGTAAGAAAAGCGACCGACACGTGCACGTGTCACCCTTCAATTTTATTAATGTTTAACTAATCTTAATTTCACTAGTTTAGTATCAGGGCCCTCAGCACCATTTAATTTTACTTCTTACTTCGCATCTCTTCGAGTCGAGACAGCAGAAGACTTGGACTAGCAGCTTGCAGCCTAGCGTCGCCGTAGTCAAGTCACCACGGCTAAGTCCATTTTATATTATAATTTCATGTATTTAACTTAACTTCAGTGTGAATGTGTGTGTGAATGATTGTTTTTGGTGTGAAACAATTTTTTATGTATAAATTTAACTTCTAACTTAACTGGTGTGAATGCGTGTGTGAAAGAAGCTTCACTTCCCTTAAATTCCTTTTGTCCGATCTATTGTCTGTGTTCGGTTTCGGAACGAATACAGACAATATATCTGGTTTAACTTCATTTCATTTTAATAAACTTTATCCTTGTAAAACAACTGCTGGTAACTTACCGCGTGGCATGTGCCACACGTAATCTATTTTTTCACAATTACATGCTTCGTTACGCTATCAATCATTGTTCGTAGTATTTTATTTTCCTTTTTTAAAGGTGGTCCTTGGGTTGTTGTAATTTGGGAAACCAGAAATTCTTAGAAAATCATATAAGGTTTTGTACCCTATGAGTCTAACACTGTCAGTAATAGTTCCCCCCCCTTACAGACGTTACTATACTTATATGTCAATTTATTTCAAAATGTTATTTATTCCTTCAATTGCAACTTTATGATGTCCCTAACAATTAATATGATAAAGTCTATATGATGAAGTCTATACCTGAAACTCAAATGTAAGGTTTGTACAACTTATGGTGCAACATACTAGCCTCGTGTCATACATTGCACATCACATGTAGCTGTATAAGCCCTTTGAAAGGCCAAAGCCAAAGCCCTCATCGGTTTTTGCGCCAGTTAGTTAGTTATCGTCAGTTATATCGTTCAGTCAGTTAGTTAGTTCACATGTGTGCGTGACACATCCCTGTTTTATTTACCTGTTTCATATTATAGCTCAAAATCGCTTCTTGTCAAGGCCTATTGTCGATTTTTTGGGCATATAGTGTATAGCTCAAAATAGCTTTTTGCCAGGTCTCTTTTTAATTTTTTTTTGTGTTCACAAGTTTCCAAATCAAAATACAAAAAAGCTTTTTCTATTTAAAAATGACCGTAGGGCAGTTGAGGAATTATTATTCGTAGAATTTCAAAAATTGCTCATCACAATATATTATTGAACATTATGGAATCTATCTCACGTTGCAACCAACTTTTTATAAATCTTATCTAAAATCCTATGGGTATTCTTTGATAATTAAAACTTAATATGTTAACGAATAGTTCAAAATGTTTATACAAAATTAGAAGTAATTATGATTAGTTAGATATTATTAATTATTAATGTGATTAAATTAAGGGATTTTTAGTTTTGTTGTAATTTAATATCTATTATTATTTTTATCATATGTTTTAATTCTAATAAGAAAAAAAATGCACGTTTCACAAATTAACGTAGATAATTTTACAATCTCAGTCGAAAAGTAAAAACTCTGAGGGATTTATCGTTTTGTGAGATAAGCCGATATCCTCTATAATCACGTATAGTTGGATGATGAAGTAATCAGCAAGTCATCTTAGTTTCTTCTTGATCTTAGTTTTCGATGCATCTAGTTCACATTGTGTTTGATTCAGGATTTATTTTATTCTTGTTAGGTACTTGCCCTCGTAAAGTAGATCTTAGTTTTCGATGCATCTAGTTCACATTGTGTTTGATTCAGGATTTATTTTATTCTTGTTAGGTACTTGCCCTCGTAAAGTAGATTTTAGTTTTCGATACATCTAATTTACTTCCCTGTATAGTTAAGTCTTGTGCATATTGTCCACAGCTCGTAATTTTATGACATAATATCCTTTAAGAATTTATACTAGCTTATTGATAGCAATATTACCATAACTTACGGCGTTTTTCCTTAATTTTTATCTTAATAGTAAATATTTTACAATTATGTTTATGAACGTAGATTTTGAGATTTGGATGGATTTACTCATTTTAAGGTAACTCGTTTTAATGACCATTATTAGATAGCTTCCTTGTATTTAACCTTTTACAATAGAATCATATGTTGTTTAATTAAAAAAACAAGAAGATATAAACTAATACACGTAAAATAATTATACGTAGTATCTGTTTTGGTCAATGGTCCATTTTTTTGTTTTGCGCTAATGTAATTATAACCCTAAGACTAGGATTGGAAGTGCTGTCCATCCTATGGTCAGTAAAAATGCTTGAGAGAATGCCTATTCGAAGACTACCTTATCTAAGAGAAACTTGAGTTCTGCAAATGTAACTATTGCTGACCATGTTACAAATACTACCATAAGACTATTGGAAGTGCTGCCGATCCTATGATCAGTAAAAATGCCTAGTTTCGCTGGTTTTTGGGAACTTGCAAAGAATGTACAAGGAGTGATTAAAAAAGTCCTCGAAGCTTTTTGTTAAACGAAGATGACCCAGAGAAAAAGGAAGGACGACTTGGATGGATATCGCACTCACCTTGGCGGATAGAGGATCATTTCTCCAACAAGAATTATGTCCAAAAATTAAAAAAAAATATATTAATTATCTTTTTCATCCTCTACACCTAGTGGTTTCAGAGGATTCGACGAAGCAGTAGTATAACTATTACAAACCTTATAACGTTGTCAAAGTTATACTTTGAAGAATCAAAGTCTTGTAGTCGTCCTAGAATTGCATGATTTCCATTATTATCTAAGTCGACCAGGAAGGTTAATGCACTGTAAATAAAAAACAATAATATTAAATTTTATTTACAGATCGAATTACCATAATTTAGTTTGTTGTTTACGAACATTAGCGTAGCAACGGTCAGGAGCGTAGCTCATAGATAAAATTTTGTTGTGACAGCAGTCAGTTATATCAATAAGAATGAGAGGATGTAGCTTGAATTTCACAGCACTCCAATAATTAACAATTATGATATTGTATTCTTAAGTCTCAAGAAACGTCTTAAAAGTCTTAAGAAAGACTCTTATTAGTATTTATTGGGAACCAAGAAATACACTTGAGAGCTTTAGTAGCTTTACAAAGGTGTTGTTCAATGACAATGCTTCTAGAAACCCGTGTGTTTTGTCATGTTATGTTTATTGAATTGATATTTGATTGAAATATAATACATGTATCCAATAAATATATTCTCCGTCAGAATTATCGGAACTCTTAGCCGTTTCTACTAATTGGGTAGGTATGCTGTACTTTTGATGGGAGTTCCTCAGTAAAATTAAATTGACCCCACATGACAAATATCATATTGTGTACTGACATAATCTCTTATTTGAACCAAGTATGTCTTATTTAATATTATCTACATTATTCCATAATTCCATTGACACAATAAAAAAATGGATAAGTTTCCCTTAAATAAGAAGGACCAAAATATACGTACAAACATTGTAGAGAGTCGTATGCCTCTTGGGAAAAAGGATCTCTATTCTTGAAGAATTCTGCTTTTGATCTTACCGTGTAGTTCACATCTAGTGCCCGTTTGGCGTAATCCACATCGAAATCACATGACTGTATGTGATGCACCAATTCTACATCTATAAAAGAAATATATTTATTGATTTGAACCTTTAAGGTATTTAAAGTTATCAAATTATCTAATCTCTTAAGCATTATAACTATTGCTTTAACTCCCAAATGAAAGCTTTAAGAGATTAGTCCAACTCAATTTCTATGTTCGGTATCATATCATTAAGTAAAATGTAAAACATCTCTTTATTTTGATGTTAGCCTTTTCAGGTATTACTTATGACTTAACTTTTTCCACTGCAATTACTAATAATGTCATCTAAAACCTCTGAACAGTGTTACCACAGTATTGCTAAGTTTTTCTCACTGCAATTACTAATAATGTCACCTAAAACCTCTGAACAGTGTTACCACAGTATTGTTAATGTCAATAACTTCGCTCTAGGATGTTTGTGCTACTGTCCTGTTAGTTATCATTATTGTCTTCATAAATTTCTGCGCTCTATTTATGTCAAAAAAGGAAGCTAACTTTTAAATGTCAACATGCTTGTCCAATTGGTTCTGGACTCAAATTCTGTATATGAATGGTCGCCATTTTAAAATCAAGTTAGAGGAACGTAAAAAAGATTTCTTTTTAGCAAGCACCTATAATTGTAGTTATACTAAATAGTAGGGGATGAGGGACTTCCATGCTAAATTAGATCTCTATAGCTTTTGCCGTTCTGGAAATTCTGTGATGGCCTTTTTATCTATAGAAAATTTGCATGCCAAATATTTATCAATTTATAATATTTATCAATATAGAATTATCAATTTCTCTTTTTCTTTCTCTCTCTCTCTCTCTCTCTTAAAAAAACTAGGTCATAATCCTTCCAAATTTGTTTTATTTTTATTTGTTTTATCAGCCTTAAAATTATCATTAGTAAATAAATATGCTAAAAATATATCTCCATATAGTAATTATAGTTTATTTCTATTAGTTTGATTCCAAACTAGTAAGGGCACTTATATATTTACTTTAGCACACCCTTGGTTTTAAACAATAGTCTGACGTACAAAAATCTCGAAGGTTTGTCGGTTTGTGAGTTTGTCTCTCTAAGATATCGAGACTCTTGGGACAGTTTTATTACGCTATTTGAAAATCAAGTCTTGTCCCGTTTATGACTAAATGTTATGCAGAAAAGTGTTGGACATTTAGTTTACTGTTTTATTAGCGTATATTTAGTATTCCTTTGTCTTATTGAGGGACCAAGGGATATTATCACATTTATATATACACTAATTTATATCCTTTTTACCTAGGTTCATTGGACTAAATATTCCTTTGTCTATGTAAAGTGTTCCTTTGTCTAAGTAACTATAAAGACAAAGGATTATGGGGGGGGGGGGGGGGAGGATGCTCAAGTAAAAAACGTCAAATTAAGTATGCTAATTATGTAAAAAAAATTAAATATCCTCGAAGTCTATTTCCAATTATACTAACCTGATAATGATTGCGGAAGATGAGGTAGTTCATCGATTAAGCTTCTCATTTCTAAGATCATCTCTTCGGTCAACTTTGGATTCTTTTCATATTCTTTATTAATTGATTCTTTGAACCAATTATCAATTGCTTCATTTCTCATATTTATGACGTTAGTTATTATTATTTTATAAATTCTGAGAAATGTGTTGCGATTTTTAAAAAATAAAATACAAATAATATTGTTACATGAAAAGCTTACTAGATCTATATAATAGGTATATTATTTTTATTTAAATTTGGTTTTATTTAATTATTCTTTCGTTTCTATTTATTTATTTTGTTTTATTATGTTAACTAAATATTCAAAATTATATTTAATAATACACAAATTATCTATTTTACCATTTAGAATCAGTTAAATTGTTATTATTATTATTGATAAATACTATTCTACAGCTTGGCTATTTTTTATTAATAAATTAACTAACTTTTTTACCGAAATAAACAAAAAGATAAAATTTATTCACAAGTAATAAAAACTGATCAAACCCTAGGATGATAATATGTTAATATTAATATTTATTTTATTATGATTTTATTATTTTATTTGTGAGTAATATGTATTTTTATTTCTAAAATAAATAACAAAAATTAATTATTTAACGTTTTACCTGTCACTTCTATTTGGTAGCTGTTAATTTTTTTGTCTCCAATTATATTTATTTATAAATATTCTTTTTTTTTCAAATATATTCTTGTAATTTATATATGTATTATTAATTTATAGATCATTTGTATTAATATTTTTATAATTTATTTGTATATTATTTAGTCAAATTGTTGTTTTAATCATATTTATAATTGTTTTTAATGATACAGATTTCTGAAAATAAAAACTATTAGAACTTCGATAGTGTGTATTGCGGTGTATTGATTTAACAGAATGTATTAGTACGGAGTGATAGGAAAGACTGAAAAGTGTGGGGATAGGTCACTATTTTACAAATACATGTGAAGAGGATATCAGCATATGTTAGGTTTCTTTGTCCCCTCTACATTCTTATTCTCTATAGTGTGATAGCCTTGGATACCACTCGTCACTTGAATATTCGGTAAATTTGCACTTGTTCATTTGCACTTATTTATAATTGTCCGATTGACGGTTTTTTCTTTAAACTGTTCCTTTTTACCATTTAACAACTTTTAACCTGGTACCGTACCTGGTAGGAACATCACACTTTTGTAAAACAAAAGTGTGATGTTCCTTAGTCCCAATGTACATTTGACTAAAAGTCCCTTTGTCTTAATAGTCATTAAGACAAAGGAATATAAAAGAGGAGAGTAAGGACTATGTAAGGAGTATAAAGGGATAGTAGTAGGACTAAGGGATATCCATTTCTATGTGCTTGAGGACTAAGGAATAAGTAACATCACACTTTTGGATACAAAAGTGCAGAAGATTTGAGGACCGGGATTTGAGCAGAAGGACAATGACAGAGCATAAACAGAAACAGAAGTAGAATTCTTGGTGTGACGAGTCTTAAATCTACTGCTACAAAACTGATGACTCTTTGAACACTTACGTTTGTGTTATCGATGTATATTCTCCTAATATATCGACTGTCACTGTTATCTACTGATAACATTGTATATAATGGCCGACGACGATATTTCGAAAGTGTTTTAACGATGCATTTTTTTCATCTTAAAACATTTTTACGAAGATTTTTGTCTTTTTAGGGTTTCGTTGGTAAAACCAAAAAAAAGAAACCCTTATAGTTTCGTTCATGTGTCTGTCTGTCTGTTTGTCTGTCACTCTGTACGGTTCCAATAACTTTTGAAGCAAAAGAGATAAAAGCGTGAAACTTTCCAGTATTAAAGATCGTTTTGACGCGCACACAGGAAAAATATAGAGAACTCAAAATAATCAGCTGTTCAAATTCAAAATGGCGGATAATTCACATCGCGAGAAAAAAATATTTTTTTAAAATTTTGAGTAGGGTATCAAATGAAAGGTATTAAAGTGTAGATTACAAATATATATACCACTTAGGGTTAGTGTTTAGTTTTCGGCGCCATTTTGTCAAAAAACATCGAAATTTTTCGTGTCCCCCCCCCCTAAAACCGTACTTGCGCTATTACTAAAAATATAGAAAAATATGCAAAATGTGCGGTCTGCTGGGCCATAGAAAAAATAAGATTAGCAATTCGATCTGATGTACTGGAAATCCAAGATGGCGGATAATTCAGGTAACTCGAAAAAAAATATTTTTTTAAAATTTTGAGTAGGGTATCAAATGAAAGGTATTAAAGTGTAGATTACAAATATATATACCACTTAGGGTTAGTGTTTAGTTTTCGGCGCCATTTTGTCAAAAAACATCGAAATTTTTCGTGTTCCCCCCCCCTAAAATCGTACTTCCGCTGTTACTAAAAATATAGAAAAATATGCAAAATGTGTGGTCTGCTGGGCCAATGAAAAAATAAGATCAGCAACTCTATCTGATTTACTGGAAATCCAAGATTGCGGCTGATTCATGTTACTCGAAAAAAAATATTTTTTTAAAATTTTGAGTGGGGTATCAAAGGAAAGGTATTGAAGAGTAAATGATAAAAAATATATAACACTTGTGGGTAATATCTCATTTTCCCCGCCATTTTGTCAAAAATTAATACCAACGAAACCCTTTTTACGTGAGACTTCACGCCTTACCAATTTATTTTTATAATTGACATCCAATTCCATGGTTTTTAGCTATCTTGAGTGAATCCCCCACCCTTAAACCCCCATGTTCCCAACATTTCCCTATGTACGTGAGTGGATATTTTATGTATGTATATACATATATTTAAAAGAAAAAAATAAATAAATAATAATAATAATAATCAAGCATTATTATTATTATGTATGTAGTATATTTTGACAATAACTATTTTTTTTCTTAAATGAGTAAACTTTAGTGTGAGATTGGAGTTGTGAACAGAGGGTAATAAATATTAAAATGTTATAAGACATAATAATGTTACTTGGACTTAAAATGTGCCTAAGCTTTTTTTACAATCAATCAATCCCATTTCTTATTTAATCGACTTCTCATCTTGGTAGTCTATGTTTTGCTCATACCTACTCTTTTCTTGGTTTCTCATACATAATGTGGGTATCCAAGTAAATTAGTTGCCCTTTGTAAAAAATGTAATTGGTTACGTACCATTTATATATTTAACATTAATGAGGAATTCATTTGTCTAAATATCTATTAAGACAAAGGGATATTTAGTCCTTTAGGACTAAGGAACATCAGACTGCTATTTGAAAAAAAACAACATTAATATCATTTTGTCTAACTATTAAGACAAGGGAATATCTACTCATTAAGTCTTTGGGTTGGGTAACCAAGTAAATAAGTGCAGAATTAATTTGTCTGTTTTTTATACCTATCCAGATCGTGTCAAATTTGCAATGAAATTCGGTGTTACCAAACTAAAAGACTGCCACTTTAGGATTACCATTAAAACTATTTTTTATCAAATTTATGGCTTTCTTCCTTGCAATGATCATTTATGATGAATTCATTTTTATAAATATATATTAAAACAAAGGGATATTTAGTCCAATAAACTTTAGGACAAAGGAACATCACACTGCTATTTGAAAAATTAATATTAATGTCCCTTAGTCTAACTATTAAGACAAGGGAATATTTACTCAATAAAGTCAATGAGTGCCGTATTAATTTGTCTAATTTGTATACTCTACCCACCCAGACCCAGGTCATGTCAAACTTGCGATGAAATAGGGTGGTACTAAACTGAAAGATTCGGGCCACTTTATTAACATTATTGTATTTTTTTTTTAATTAGTGGCTTTCTTCCTTGAAAATCTATTTAGACGTACGAGTTTATTCTCACATTTTGATGTGAATGCTTCGCCAAACCCCTTTTGCCATTATTGCTGTATTATTGTCATTACGTTAAAGCAGCTATTGTGTTAAATTATGAATTATTGTTCCACTAACCTTCGAATTTTTTAATACTTAAACTCATTATATTTTTTATTTTTTTTTTTTTCGCTTCGACTGCACGTGGGTCATTAATTAGCGGTTTTAAATCTATTAATGCTTGAGAAAATTATTTATTTAGGATAATTTTTTTCTTGTAAAATTTAGACTGAAAAAACTATCTGGATACCCGTGTTTCGCTACGGAGTGTTATTTTAATTTGATAAATTTATAAACTAACATCAAGAAACATTTAAATTATTTCAATAAGAGAGAATATCTAGATTCTATTTCTTCCACTCATTTATATACCCTCTTCTCTTTGATAAGATAATTTGCATTTGCAAACATCCCAAACTCCGCTCCTCCTCTAAATTAAAATATTGAAAAACTGTACATACTCACACACTCTCTTCTTTTTATGAAAGATACAGCTATATGTTTATATTTTACCCTCTTTTCAATGAAAATATACCAAAACTGTACATACACACACACTCTCTCTTTTTTATGAAAGATACAGCTATATTTTTATATTTTACCCTCTTTTCAATGAAAATATACCAAAACTGTACATACACACACACTCTCCTTTTTATGAAAAGATACAGCTATATTTTTATATTTTACCCTCTTTTCAATGAAAATATACCAAAACTGTACATAACAAAAATTACTGTTCTCTTAAAGAGCTTTTCACCGATATGCATCAAGAAGGGTATTCATTACTTTGACGTTTGTACCCCTGTGTACCAAAATTTAAATTTAGTGTGCAAATTTTCATCTAAATTGGACTAAAGCTGTAGATTTGTATAAATGACATGCCCTCATACAGACACTTTTTTTATAAATGATACAGCTATATTTTTTTCTATTTCACTAAATAAAAATAACACCTAAAAATACAAATATAAATACCTAAATGAAAATATTACAAAACTGTACATATCAATAATTACTGTACTCTTAAAGAGATTTTCACCGGTAAGCATCATGAAAGGTATTCATTACTTTGACATTTGTACCCCGTACCCCTGTGTCCTGTGTACTAAAATTTAAATTTTGTAAAATCCTTTCTTAGAGGATGTCTATGATATGAACAGAGTGTATCCTTAAAATTTCAAGTCTCTCGATTAAGCAGATTTTGCTGTACCTTGATTCTAAGTTAGTCTGTCAGCCAATCAGGACTTTCCCGCTTATATTAGAGATATAGTTGAAAATAAGACCAGTTTTTAAAAATGGTATTTTATATTATGTATGTATATATTAAATAGCTTCTTTTTTTAAATTAATTTTATTATGAATGCGTGTAGATAAAAATATTTTTTTTACTTCCTCTCTAGCCTTGACGAATTTCATGACGGCCTTGTTTAATTTTTTAATTGATAGGTGTCAAACTGTTCCATTTTAACATTTACGCATCGTATTTACTATAGTGTTAGAACTGCTTTGCTTTTATTAAATTCAAACTCGGAGGGTAGCATTACCGTGAAGACTACCAGTATTTTTGAAGAGCAGCACTTTACACGATAAACTAAATACATAATACATATTTCTGAATAAATATTCTATATGACATAAAAACATTAATCATTGTCAATTAAAAAAAAATGTACATACATAAATAATATTATCTTACCTGATATGTTTTGTGGCAAATAAGGTTTGTTTTCCACTGATTCTTTAACTTCCGATACCATTTCTTTTTTTAGCCTCTTCTGCTTTTCATATTCTTCTTTTAACGTGACGGAAAACCACTTCGATGTCATCTTTTACTAAACTTTAAATTGTAAAAAACATTAATAAACTGTTGGTTTGTCTATTTACAAAAGCATAGATTTCTAAAAATCAAAAAGAGTGTAGTGGGCATTTGCTTCTTGAGGAAAAAACTTATTTAGAGCTTAACAAAGCACTATAAAATATTGAAGAATTTGTTAGCTATTAGAGTTGGTTTTAATGGAATAATGAAAACGTAAGCTTCTTCACATAATTAATTTTAATTTTCAAAACGAAGTTTGTAGCCTCTCGGCCATCATCAGAGTCAAAAAGTAAAATTAAGAATCAGTGTGGTAAAGAAAAGAAACCCGTGGAGGAATCACATGACACAAAAATCGGACTGACCCTTCAACCTTTTTAGGGTTTTGTAGATACTTCTCAAAACCCTTATGCTCTAGTAGGGTGATGTGCCCGTCCGTCCGTCACTCTTTGGTTCATAGGGCCCGAACCGTCCAAGCTAAAAAGTTGAAATTTGAAATACTGCCTTAAATTTTGGGCCCAACCATAGAAAAAATATGCAGAAGTTAAAAATTAAATATGCGCATGCGCAATTCGCAAAAATGTATATATTTTTTAATTTTTGAGTGGGGTATCAAATGAAAGCTGCTGAAGAGTAGAACACAAATATATATATGCTTTTTTAAATTTTGCATTCCTTATAGGGGAAAAAAATCAAAATATACCNAATTCATCTTTTCATTATTACCGATAAACAACATTCCTTATTAGTTAAAAAATCAAAATATACCCCAAAAATATCCCCCCCCCAAACTCGATATAACGGCTGGTCCTAAAATTTCGAAATTATTAATGGTTATACCGTATGGTGGGGCGATGAAAATTTCCTGAAAAATGTAATTCATCTTTTCATTATTACCGATAAACAACATTGTGACCCCCCGGGGGATCGAACCCAGGATCCTTGGGATCAAACAAAAAAAAATCATAATTACATCACCGGTATGCTTAATCATCCTCAAAACCCTAAAAAGTACTTTGATGCAAGTACTTCCTTGTGATTTTTCTTTTACCTTTACAGAAGTGTTGATGGCCGAGGGGCTGACAGGTGGCTCTGAAAAGTAGCTTTCATGTTATGCTTTCGTTTTTATTACTCTGTATAAAATATTCTTATTAAGTTTTTTCCAACCTACCCCTATTTGTACCGTCCTTCGCATCGTTCTTTTATGGCAGGTATTCTGCGCATACACTAACATTTTACTGTAATAAATTGTCGTCTGGTTGTAATAGGTTAGACTCTATTTGCACTGCATTAAAACATTGAAGAAAACTAACAGATATGGAACCTTCTTGTTAATATTTGTGAAGATTCACATAATATTGTCAGAAGATCATTTGGACCGCACAGTAAACGGTTCGCAAACGATCCCAGCGTGAGTTGGAACAGTTTGGAGGACGGTCGAACGGTACAAAACACTGTCACAAGTTGGGTTGGAACGACATTTATCCATTACGCATGCCCGTGATGATCCCGTCGACGGCACACTTAGTTGTAACAAACCTATTATTTACTGTAAATTTCGAAGGTTCGCTTAACGTAACGAACTAACTAGGTGAATAAAGGTAGCTGAGTGTCAGTGTCAAATATTTTTATCTATCAATTAAATAGAAGCGAGGAAAATAAGCAAAACATGTATTATCATTTCAGGTTTTTTCTTTTTTCAGATTGTTTGTAGATGCATTAAAAAATTAGGTATCGATAAATATTTTAAAACATACCACTAAAACTAAATATAATAAAATTTGCCACTAAAACTCTGTGCTCAGGGATTGTTTTGTGACCCAATGTCGTATGTAGCAATATTATCAATGAATCTATATATAAATACGTTTGTACTAATACAATCACCTTCTATTTGATGTTGACGTAAACATATCACTGGCAATACGCATGTAAACACGTTTATACGAATAAAAATACATTCTGCATGCTTTCTAAGTAAAAAGTTTCACTACAGGAAAAGACATTTAATAGTAAGAGACGTTTTTACGAATATTATCTTAGTAGGTAGCAATATTATCGCAAAATCTAATGTAATCACTTGTATCCGCTTGTAATACAAACTTAAAATACACATTACACATGCATACTTTTTAAGTGACTTGAAGAAGAATTATCACTATAAAAACTTTTATCCGCGAATATTAGCGCTAAGCTCATAGAAAATCAGTTTAGATGAATACAAACTCCTATTACCTACCTTAAGAAGTAGAAATAGTACCATTAAAACAAATACAAACATAATGCATGTACACATACCTACATAGTACAAGTACACATACAAGTCAAGTAAGTACACTTATGTGTCATTATGTGCTAAGAAATGAACGTACCGATTTATGTTGAGGGGATAGTCCAGTGGCTTTTCTGTCAATGTATTGATACACTAGTTTTTTAGGGATAAAATTTAAATTAAAAAATTGCTTATTAGTAAACTTTCATATACAATCGTTTCGTCCCGTGTTAAAATTAAATTTAATAATAAATTAATCTGAATGTATCAAAAAACGTTTAAATTGTATTATTCAATTTTTTTATAATCAAATTAACTGGGTTATTACTTTATTTAAATATAACAATGATATAAAAACAATATGACTATTTATCAAAGAGCAATAGTTGTTGTAAGCTACAAAGCTGAATAGTGACTGGTCGAGTTTGTTTATACAATTCCTTTGAATTCATTTTTTTTCTTATCTTTTATAAAACCTGATTCTTCAAACTTTATACTATAACAAACTGGTCTTAATCCTGTTATATATATATATATATANTGACCTTGCCAGTTTTTTTCGCATATATTTTAATTAAATTTTCGCCCTGTAGAGTGCGAGTATAGAAGTATAATTAGTAAAAGAGAGGTCGTCAGAAATTTGTTCCAGAAAATGGAGGGAAAAAAATAATTTATTTAAAATATTTAGTTTTCCGAATTATTTTTTTTTAAAAATGATCCTGACCTTGCCAGTTTTTTTCGCATATATTTTAATTAAATTTTCGCCCTGTAGAGTGCGAGTATAGAAGTATAATTAGTAAAAGAGAGGTCGTCAGAAATTTGTTCCAGAAAATGGAGGGAAAAAAATAATTTATTTAAAATATTTAGTTTTCCGAATTATTTTTTTTTAAACTAAAGTGAATCTCTTTTCATGTCAAAATAAATACACGAGTTAAGGGAAAAATTTTACTAGGTAATATAAAGTATCCGTTAATGCTTCTTCATCTGTAATCAATCGAGCTTACTCTTAATGTAAGATTATCTTAATTGTATTGAATAGTCTTAATTATGCAATATTGTATGAGGTCAAAAAGTAAAATTGGGTAGTTTTCTGTAAAAAAAAAACAGCTAATATTTATTACAGACTACAGTCTATAAGATTAGAGTTGGCACAATCAAATGGCGGGAAAATTTTTAGGGAAACGATTTTATTGGTCCCCCATGTTGAATGCAACTTCAGAAAAAAATTGCTCTACTCTACCCCTGTTCCACAAAAAAAATTTAACATGGCAACACTGATTTTCCCTTTTTATAACCCCCAAAACTACCTCCACGTTTGTTGTTTCCCGCCTTCGATTGTGCCAACTCTAATCTTATAGACTGTAGTGTCTTTAACTTTATTTGGTGATTTAGTTCCACAATATCTCGGTAGGAGCAACTAATTTTATGAACAATTTTATTTTTTTTGGTTGAGTAAGTTCCCAAAATCTCGGTTAGCAACTAATATTATAATCAATTTTGCTATATCAGTTTTATTCAGCTTTTCCTAAGTAATTTGGCTTCATGATGATATATCATCATCATTTAAGTAAAAACCTTGTCTCGGACTTCGAGTCTCTTTTAACTTATAATATTCAGATAAAACCTTCGATCTTCATAAATTCTTTATATTTTACGAGCAAGACAAAAAACTCCTTTCAATCTTACATTAAGTATAAACAAAACAATCATTTTGACATCCGTAACTATGGCAACTTTCAATTAAATAAATAAATAATAAAAAAAAAATCCCTAAATGTTCGCTCCGCGACACTCCCGAGCCCAGCTGTGATGAATCTACTTCCTGCCTTGACCTCAGTCCTGTCCATCTCCATAGGGTAAAACTGTGATATTGGTCGGGTGAGTATTCCAGAAGCTACTCGCGGTCTAGCAGAACCATCACGACTCTTATTAAGTTCTTCTATTGGAGCCAGTCTCCATTTTTGACGCGGTGTGTTATCCCTTAAAGTCAGGAAATGGTTGGGTTTGAGCATATTTCCCTCCCTAAAGTACACCAGGGTTCTGGAATTGAGTACGGCTTCTACATCAATAATGAAAGTGTTCATTATGTTTATTTCTAAAAGTATTTTACCAAGGGAATTTCTTAAATATTTATTAATAAGCCTAACTAAAATATCATAGGCCCCTCCCAACCAAGGCGAATATTCGGGGGCAACTTTCCAAACCATCCCCTGGTTGAATTCTTTGTATAAATAACAATTTCTTAACCTCAGATAAATAGAACCCTTACGAATCCTTACAAATCTCCTAACTCCGGCTAAAATGTGTGACGTTCCTACATGATACAGCTTGTTGTGGATTTCTTTTATACTTTTAGCTTCTTTCGGTATAAGTATACGACACTTCTTTCCAAAACTACCTTTACACTTAAATATTCCCTCACCATTCATATATTTTTCTAATTTATTTACAGACAACTTATTTTTATACATAGAAATTTTAGTAAATGAACTATACCTGTCATATTTTATCTTGTACAATGTTATTTTCAAATTGTATTAGAGCCATATCATCCTCGGTTAAATTAACCCTATCTTTTGTCCCCAGTACGTCCGAATTCCCAAATAATTTTGAATCAAATTCCTTTTTGAATAATAAGTCATTGTTATCGCTACATGCAGTTACCTCAATATCCCCATTGAAAATCGGTAATTCTAACATAGGCAACTTAACCGGAACTCTACTAATACCAAGAGTTTCAAGCGGAAGGGGTTCCTCTGAAGTAATGATCGCATTCCTTAATTCTATCAATTTTTCTTCCCCATTTAATAATATTTCTATTAAACCTTCCAATTCCCCCTCTAACTGTTCACTCGCCTTTTCATCCCCCACTGATACCCTTTGCAACTGTTCAATATACTCGTTATACTTCCCGCTCGTTTTTAACATTCTTTATTAGCCCCGCCTCGCAAATTGGGTACCCATTTATTTCTAAAAAATCCGAAACCTCCCTAACCTTATCAACCAATCTTTTCTTAATCGTAGCGAACGCCTTCCTAACCATCCCTACTGATATAGAAGCCATTCCCACTTGCCAATAAACCCTAATGACCTAGGAAAGGGAGACTCAAACTACTCAACGTTACCCAATTGAAGTCTTCTTGCTTCGATGTTTTGCCACCGGGTCCTCTTTAATTCGTTGTCTTCGGTTTTACTACCCTGTTACCATGAGTCCACTGGATCTTTTATTTTTCTGCTACCATGTCTCGGACTTCGATTCTCATTTTAACTTATAATATTCAGATAAAACCTTCGATCTTCATAAATTCTTTATTTTTTACGAGCAAGACAAAAAACTCCTTTCAATCTTACATTAAGTATAAACAAAACAATCATTTTGACATCCGTAACTATGGCAACTCGTTTAAAAACAAAGAAAAAATAAATACAAAAATAACTAAATAATGTTCGCTCCGCGACAGACCTAGTCTCTTTTTACTATATAGGCTGACCGATGTATGTTGATTCAAGTGAAACGATCGCCGAGTTAAAAAGTAAGGGACCAGTCTCATTTTAATCAGTCTTTTAGACTCAGTTAGTATTATGGTGGTTCTGGCTGGTCTTCATTAGACCCTTTCTGAACTAACTGATTTGCTTGCTCATTTCCATAAACACCGTAGTGATTTGGGATCCACTTTGGGAGAGCTACTGCCGTTTCTCTATTGAATGAATGATGATATATTTAAGATAAAATACATGGTTAACATACAATTTCACAATAAATCATTCTACCCTGTGGCTCTTTGGCCGTGCGGGAGTGAGTAGCGTCATGCAGTTACAAGTTTCTATTACCATTAGATTAATAAAGAAGTAACTAATTCCATTTAATTGACAATTAATGAGAAAACAACAAATACAAACATAAATAAATGTATCCATGCACATACACAGAAGCACATACATAACCATTATATAATATAAACATATATAAATACTTAACCTATTAAGTTCTCGTTTCTCTATTAAGGAGCCGGTCAATTAAGCATCTGCGGTTTAGGTTTTATCCTGAAATAATTGTATAAAGTATGCAAAATAATTTCAACATAGGAGTTCATTTGAAATTTCGATTAAACCTCGATCAATGAACGTACGTTTCTCGGGCAAAGAAAGCACTTAAAAAACGAGTAAAATATTAATAGACTAATGCCCTTAGTCTTTTAGAGGGTAGGTTTAGTCTTTCCTTGAATTACAAACTACTTATCTCTATCGTAATTCGGATAACAGCTTTTACGGCCTTGATGTGCAGGTAGAGTAGCACCGATCTTAAATTCTCAACGGTCTGAATCCTCCATTTAAAGATCTTAAATAAAAAATTATCTAAGCTCCTTTTTATTGGTCCTACTCCTCTTCTGAATGACTTAAATGTTCCTTGCGTTTGAGATCTATACTATACATTCCTTGAGTCCTTTAGTAATACCAATAATTCTCTTGCTTAACTCCTTTATCTTTCATTTACTTTGTTCGAAAATGCAATGGACCAGAGACCAACTGAGCATATGAGATTAAAAAAGAAAATAATCTAATATTTATTTTTTATTTATAATTTATTTGGTTCTTTATTATGCCTTATCTCATCTCTTCGAAACGCGGATTTATCAATCAATGACCTTTAACACTAACCAAAATGTATACATTATTTTTATGTCTTTCTAATATTGCTCTACTGTGGTTTTATTAATAACTAGCTGGAGGGTGTTATTATTATTTATTGTTTTGTTTTTTTATTACTATGAGGGATATACTATAATGTGCACTACAATTGTACTTTTGGATACTATAATTTGTAGAAATCTCTCATCAGTACTTACTTGACACCGCAACTAGAGAAACAGTTTTAAAAGTTTCCTACATATAAACATACACATACTTATAAACAATTTTACCTCTTTATAATATTTAGTAGATATAGAGATTACCTTTTTCTTGTTCTTGGGTAGCTATACCGGAATTAACCGTTGCAATGGGGTTTAACGTGGCCTATAGGGGGTAAAATTTATTGAAGAATATATTTTAATCATTTATAAATAAAGATGTAAATCTGGTCAGCTGTCACCACAAGCTACTATATTCTAAATATTCAAGTATTTACCGAAATCTTTCAATGGTATAGAACCACGTGATGCGTATATAATATAGATTTATTGATAGGTGTAAACTGTCTGATTTTATTTTGTATTTGTCTGGTTTTGGAGTAGTTTCCACTTTATCTTATAAGGTTTATGAGATTACCTTCCCTAACATTTTGTTAACATACAGTTAAGTTTATATAATATGTTGTGAAAAGATTCTGTATTACATATCATATGATTCACTGTACCTCATGCATAATGATATTCTAATATAATTCTCTTAACACTTATAACATGTAGTTTAACTCAGTTAACGAGAGTCGCGCTGCGCTGTGGCCATGTGGATTTAAATGACTTACCACGTCTGCTCGGACATCAGTAATCAGTAAATCAAGGGCGGTACGAATCGTGGGTTTGATCCCTCGCCGCGATGCTCTGATTTATATGGCTCACTAATGTACAATGTACAGAGGTATGATGTGTGAAGTGGCTGGAACTCTCTACCACGGGGCTGGAAAAATGAGCCTTAAAGATGGCCTAATCGCTAGATTCGAACAAGTGGTTTGCCCTACCCGTCTAGTACTAGTAATTGTAAGTTCTGTTTCTAGTATGGATAGAGATTTCACATTATTATCAATATTTTACTACTCAATCACTGATAATGATTTTATAATTGAAACCAGTTTGTATTTTATCAAAACCTACTAAATAATTGAACTAGTATTTTATTAGTTATTTAATAGCTTTATAAAATTATACCAGCCCATAAAAACCCAGATTTTATTATAAATCCTTTATATTTATGGTTGTTTGAGTCATCGGCAAGTAGATTATTTATGAAAACACTCTATGAAAATTTTCAGAACAATCACAGTTATTGAGCTTTTTCAAGTACTGTCTTTAATCGGTGAGTGTGTTAGGGGAAGTGTCACTAAAATTTGACAGAATATTTATGTATTGGTGCAAAGTTTATGTGCCAAGTTACTGGAAGTGTTTTAATTGGCCCTCCAAAGATTTTGACCATAGGCACCGACAAACTCACAAACCCAACAAATTTTGACAACCGGCACCGACAAACTTACAAACCCAACAAATTTTGACAACAGGCACCGACAAACTCATAAACCCAACAAATTTTGACAACAAGCACCGACAAACTCACAAGCGCAACAAATTTTGACAACAGGCACCGACAAACTCACAAACCCAACAAAATTAGACAACAGACACCGACAAACTCACAGAAATACAAAATTTTAACGACAGACTGGAGGCAAAATCAATATTGAAGTTGATATAAAGAATTTAAAAACCGTTTTACAGAATTATAAATGTTTGATGGTAAATCCCCTTGCGCAATTAAACTTTCTATGTTATTGCTGTCATTTTAAATGGCCTTAAAATTATAAAATTTTAATGACTCTAGTTATATTCAACAATTACCTATGTTAACTAAAGGTTATGGAGATAAAATTTTATAGTTCATTCGTAATAATTAGAGTTCGGATCGATATGCACTTAAAAACCTCAATATATGCATATGAAAATTGCGAAATATGCAAATAATATATGCAACTTATCCCAAAGATATATGCAGTAAAATATGCACTTATCCCAAATATATGCACTCAAATATGCACTTATCCCAAATATATGCACTCCAATATGCACTTATCTCAAATATATGCTGTTATTCCTAATATATGCATTTATTTTATATAATATATTTATTTTATACTAGCCTTCACCCATGCTAGGTATTAGTGGCTATGTTTTCTATTGTCATGTAAGCCTAGCAATTAAATGAAATGCCTAATTTTTTTCTAAGCTATCTAGGAATAAAATCAGGACTAATAAAACATCATTCATTCCGGTTCTATAAGAATATAATTTTCTCCAAATCGTTGTAAGGACTCTATCTATATATTTTTTAAAAAAAGCCAATAGAAACTAATAAATATGTATAGTAATTGATAAAAATACTTAAAAAGGTATAATAAATAAGAAAAAAAGTCCTTAAAACCAATTAGACTGTGAAGTCATTGAACAATCATCAAACATGATGGTGCATTAATTTAATTTCCAGTCCCTTCTCTCAATTCGGCAGTTGGCTCTATTTAAGGTAAAACCGATGGAGTTACGTCAAAAATTCATAGGACCAAAGTTTTAGATCTTTTAAAATTAGTTACCGTAGGCGCAGTCAGTTTGTCGATACGACTTACCGTTTGGCCACAATAAGCCTCCAAAAAAAACTTTAAAGTACGTCCGCCATCTTTAATTTTTAAAGGGGGTAAAAAATGTATTTTGTTAACTTTTCGAATCTTTCCAGTAGGTTTGGTCCAGTTTCCGACCAAACGCAAAAAACCGCGTGTCTTTAGGTGGTCTAGAAGTTGGGGTTTGTTTACGCTGAGTCAACCTATTTTTTTTTTTAGATTATGTTTTATATACTTTTTTCTATAAAATTGTTAATAACTTTGGTTCTACTCAATATTTTTCGATGAAACCAAGCCTACAAATTGCACAACATGTTTGCGCTCACCTCTGAAAAAAAATTAATCGATTTCATTTAGCCAGTTTTGCGCCTATAAAGTCTGACTGAGGTGACAGACACACATACACACATACATACATACATACACGAAAAAAGTACATGGTCGAAGTAAGTACATTGGTCAATTCTGACCAATGTACAGACAAAACTTTAATTTTATATATATAGATAATATAAATATATGAATGTAAATATAAATTTGATATAAGAAAATTTTCCTATTCTTATATAAGACTTTCTAACATTATTTTATTCATTAGTAGTGTTGACGGAGATTTTGTGGTATTTAGATAACATTATGGNATAAATTATTTAAATTTAGGAAACAGTAAGAAAATTTGTCTGAACTACTAACTTTCTCTAAATTTGTAATCTTAAAATTTCTTCTTCGGTCGGAAAGAACCATTTTTAAACGTGAAAACGTTCTCTCAATACAACGTCACACGACACTACAGGAATATATTTTAGGGCAGCGACGTCAGCTTCTATTTCGTCTTTACCCTCCGCCCCTTCCAGGATGCGGGTGACGTTCTCCACAGTGGTCCAGCCCGGATTACAGTGGAGAACTGCGTCCATTTTTTGTCTAAGTCTTCCCCAAATCGGACCCAGTTTTTCAAATATATTTGGAAGGTCCCTGAAATAAGCTTTAATAAATGCCAATCTCTCAATTAAGGGCACTCTTTGCTTTTGGGATGGCCTAATTTGCCGAATCTCCGAAGCCCTCTGACCTTAATGTAATACTCTAATGCACGTGTTGTGCATTCATTTGGTTAACGGAATTATTTTAATCCGATAATAAGGGCAGCACTCTATATATAAATCGTCAGCGGTCAGCGGTAGCTTTGTCCGGGATTAAGTCGAAAAAGAAGAAAACAAACCTTCTTAGGGTATCAACCAGTAGAGACGGGTAAACCCCCTGTCCTGGCAGAAGCTTAAGACAGGGGTACGTGCACCGTTACACAGTGAATGACTTCTAATCCTCAAAAGGGGTTTGGTACCTAGATAATATATGTTTGACTTGAAACATGATATAAAATATAGACCCCAGTGGAAATTTCTCTCAAAAAGTAGAATATTTATGCGAAAATATTCAATAATATGCACTTATGCCGGAAATATGCAATAATGCCGGAAATATGCAAAATATGCAATTTTAAATTTGAATTTAAAGTAGCCTAGTGCATTCTAAACATCATAATTCGTAAAGAAAAATCTATTGGGGCAGTAAAAAAAAAATATGCAAATATGCAAAATCCGAACTCTAGTAATAATATTTATCATTAGGCAATATTAATTGGCGATCTGTAAACAATAGATGGAAATTTCTTCGTCTAATAATTACTATTAAAAATAGTGAAAATATAAAAAGTTTATAATCAATTTTTTGTACAAGTTGTTATATAAAAAAATGTTAAGCACTTCACAGAAGACAAAAAGAACAAATGCATAATCATAATTAAATACATATATGTATATGAATAAGGTCGTTTAAATTTATAATACATATATTTATTCGTGTTATTAAATTCGAAATATGAAGTGGGGAATATAGAGGCTCTCAATTTTTATTTAAATGTAACAATTATTTTAATAATAATAACAACCTATTATAAAAACTCTTGTAAATATTCATTTCCTTTATCAAGCTAATTTGTAATAATAGGTATATTTTAATTCCCATGCTTCATAATCACTAATAAGTAATTTATTCCTACTACGCATGAGAAGCATTGTTAAATTTTAACTTTCAGGTAATAACAAAGGTTTTTACTTTCTCATGAGAAGAGAAAGTATTGTGATGGCACGAAAATTCGATTTTGATGGATTTTCACGTTTTGAGGTCACCTGAGTTCAAAAAAGGCATTTTTTTAAAAAATGTCTGTCGTCTGTGCCGACGCGTCGACTTCTGGGCTGTTTTTGGCGAAATCGAGAAATTAATTTTGGCTCCAAATTTGGGGGTGGTACCCGCCAAAATTCTGAATTTTTTTTTTTTTTTTTTTATGACAGATCCAACGATATTTTGATTAAAAAATTCTTATATGCAGTCCATTTGAATACGAATCTAACTATTATAAGCCGTTTTCCCGGGAAAAAATCTATTTTCTGAGAAAATTGCTTTAAACTTTGTCGGAGAGAGACCGGATTCGATTCCCCGCCGAGAAGTTACTTTTATGATAAATTTTGATAAAATGTTCAAGAATAATTTAATACATAATAATATACATACAAAAACTCGAATAAATGGAAAGCACTGGTCTAAGTAATTATGAATTTGTGTATGAGAAAGTTTGTCTGGGTTGTCTCGGACTGAATTTTTCCTTCTTTATCCCCACTTGGGTTATGAGCAGAGACCTTCAAATGCCTTTTTGCCATGGTGCCTTACTAAAATGCCACATTTTGCCCATTTTTCGGTAAAAAGTCACATTTTGGTAAAATGCCACACTTTTTGCCACATTTTTCCAAATTTAAAATGCATATTTTGCATATTTCGGGGATTATTGCATATTTCCAGAATAAGTGCATGTGCCTAGTACATTGTATTGCATATATTCGCATAAATATTCTACTTTCGAATTTTGAAATTTCCACAAGGGTGCATATTTTATATGATTTTTCGATTCAAACCTACCTTACCAAAACCACCTAGGTACCAAAACCTTTTAAGGTTTAGAAGACATTCACTGTCTAACGGTGCAAGTAAACCCCCTGTCATATAAGCTTCTGCAAGGACAATGGGTTTACCAGTCCCTACTGGTTGGTACCCTAAGCTAAGCAGGCTTGTTTTCTTGTTTTTCGACTTAATCCCGGTCAAAGCTACCGCTGACGATTCATAGAGTGCTGCCCTTAATATCGGATTAAAATGGCTTCGTTACCCAAATGAATGCACCAAACATGCATTAGAGTATTACATTGAGGTCATAGAGGGCTTCGAAGAATCGGCACAAGCAAAGAGTGCCCTTAACAACAGACAAGTCAGTCAATAGATTGGCATTTATTAAAGCTAATTTTGGGGTCTTTTCAAATATTATTGAAAAATTTTCAAATATTATTGAAAAATTTTCAAATATTATTGAAAAATTTTCAAATATTATTGAAAAACTGGAGACTCGCAGTTAAGAGCTAACGAAAGCTGTAGCTCTCCTTGAGGAACTAGCAAAGAGTGCCCTTAACAACAGACAAGTCAGTCAATAGATTGGCATTTATTAAAGCTAATTTTGAAAAATTTTCAAATATTATTGAAAAATTTTCAAATATTATTGAAAAATTTTCAAATATTATTGAAAAATTTTCAAATATTATTGAAAAATTTTCAAATATTATTGAAAAACTGGAGACTCGCAGTTAAGAGCTAACGAAAGCTGTAGCTCTCCTTGAGGAACTTAAAGAGAGGAGAAAGGGTTGCCGGGTCTTTCGACTCCCGAAATTGAGGCTGTTCTCCACCGTAATGGGTCATTGTCATTATCATTATAGGTTATTGTAAATACCTGTAAATTGTAATAAAGTAGTTAATATGACTCAAGTTGCACGATTATATCTCCCTTTTACAATGGAAAGGGGGGGGGGTGGAAAGTTTAAAAATAAATGCCACATTAGCTAAAATAAATGCCACATTTGGCCAAAATAAGTGCTATAGTGCCACATTTCGTAAAAATAAATGCACATTTTGAAGGTCTCTGGTTATGAGAGACATCCTTGGGTTGAACTTGAAAATATCTTTTATTAATACTTGCTTAAACATTCTAAAGACAGTATTTAAGTATTAACTTCTCAGTTTTAAATCTAGTCCATGGACAAATCCCCTCCTTTATTTATTTGACCTTATATCTCACCTTAGGGGTCATTGTATAACTAATCCCTTCGTGGCAGGCATCAATATTTTATTACTTATTACATATAACAAATTCAATGATTTTATTTAATAATTTCAAAATTTGGTGATAATTTTCTTTGTGAGGGGACTTAGTGTCAAATACGTATACGACCGGTATCTTGGAGCCCCTTTTACAAATGTTTTTGTCCCAAAAGAAATCCAACATCCAATTGTAAAGATTGTGCAATTAGCTCTGGAAATGTTCGAATTTTGCATTTATCCCAAATATTAAACTCGAAAAGATTAAAAAAGGCGAAGTATAAACATATTTCTTAGCGCTTATGGTCGTGGTCAGTGTTGAGTCAGCCATTGTCAGATATCGTGTCATTCAGTCAGTCAGATATATTTGAATTTTATATAGAGATAATAATAATATAATTAAACTTTAATTAAGTCGATGAAATTTATTAATTTCACTCACTAATTTTAAATAATTTGATATTGTTACATTGTTACTTATTAGCAAGTAGCGTAGTCACTTAAGCTTTATACGTGTTGGTGGGTTATCTGGGAGTATCATTAAGTATAGATATTGGATTAATTTGATTTTAGAAATCGTACGGATCAAATTAGGTGCACTAGCGTCTTTAGGTATAAACCTAACTTTATGCACTGTGTTTATTTACTTAAGTTTAACGTTTAACACTTAATATAATTAAACATTTAGATATTTTAATTAATTTATGTACAATAGGTTGTAATAAACGTTTTTTTCTGTTACAATAATGTAAAGGTTTTTTGTTTTTTTATAATTTCTAGAAAATAAATAAGTTAAAAAGTGCTAACGTACATTCGAATTAAAATGTTAACTCAATTAAATTCATCTTTAAAAATTAAACAACATTGGTACAGTAAAATAAAAAAAGTATATAATGAAAAATCTTTAATAATTAATTTAATAGTATACAAATAACATATTATATAAAAATCATTCTTTTAAGATCAATCTAAAATGTTTACATACATTGTAAATAAAAACCAAAATTCTATTACTTGACCATAAACTATCTACTTTCATTCTTTGTTTCTGATAAAAAATAATCTAACTATACAATTAATATATAAATATCATTTAATAAATAAATAATTAATATGCATTATATATAAATAAAAAAAATTAAACTATAATATATAAAGTTATAAAAATAGGTACATTCTCCCTCTAATAAATATGGCCTCAGATCTAATTTCTTAAGGAAAAGCTAAAGAAAATACGATTTTTCTTAGGAAAACCAACCGAAATATTTGCTTCTCTCCTGTGGTCTTTTGCTGTCTTCTAATCTTTTTGATTCGTCCAGTGAAAAATATTTTTTGTACGACGATAGTTTTACTTCGCTTTCATCTGTAATAAGAAAATCATAAGTTAGTTTGCTGTAAGAGTATCATAAGTTTTATTATATTATTTTAGTGTATGTTGTTGCTTAGGCTTGCTTTTAAATGTCTTTATAATAAAAATCTTCTTCTGGAAGCACCATCTTTAGGAGTGTCGAGTGTCGATGTTAACTCGTATCGACAAATATTATATTAAAATTATAAATTATACAAAACAAAATGAATTAGGCTTTTATAATATTTTAATAAATTATATGTTAGTTATTATTAAATGATAAATCTGTTTCATTCATTGTTGCAGTAAATTTGATTTACAGGCTGCTGAGTTAGTGATACATTTCTCACGACGTTTACAATAAACTCGATTTACTGCATGGCAAATTCTGAAGATTTATGATATTTCTGAATGTTTTATTGCTAATATACAGAGTTTTTACACTTATTTAATTATCACTCGGCTCTTTACACCAATTATTTACAAAGAAGTTTGCACTTCTTCTATTATACTTAAAATCATATTAGCTAAATGAGCTCATGGTCTTCTCCTGTTCTTTTGTCCACAATGCTAATAATCCTATTATTAAAATATTCTCAAAAATATATTTTAATTTTACAGTTCAGTTTCTCAAGACGTAGGCATGCTGAGAATACTTCGTACCTTTAAATAATCTTAAATATGAACTATTATTAAAGCAGTCTTATCACACATATATTATTCATCTGACTAACATACATATAGTTTAGTAATCTTCGTTCAACTATATCCAATAAATATTATACAAATAATATTAGTTATATTATATTGTTAAGTACTTACTCGCAAGATCCTTAATTTTGCCTCCCTGGCCGCCATACTCTTCTGGAAGTATCTTTGGGTCCATGTAGTCTCGTAGTGTTTCATATCCTGGGTGAAAATGTATCTGTAAAAAAACAATTAAAATTATAATTTACACCTATTAGTTTATTAGTCATCATATCTATGAACTGTAATTTAATTCTTATAATAGATTGCTTTATTCTTGTATAGATAGGCATTACGGAATTCACATCTGCATTGCGGTTTTAGTATGATTCACGTGAGGTTGACGTTTGTTGTCAAATTTTTTATAATTTGATATTGGTTTACTTCTACGCACTAAATAGGTTTTTTGAGTCTTTAAACCATTAGATCTTTAATAAGTTTAATATTCCACCTAGAATTGTAATATATAACTATTTCGTATGAAATTTAATCTCTTGCTCAAAATGCGAACTGTATCTCTAGGTGAACATCATTAAAATAAGAATTGTTGCTTTCTCTTGGCAAGGCATATAGCCAAAATAGAGTTTCATGTCTGAATTATATTTAATCAAAATTTTATTAATTAAAATAAAAAAATAAAGTTTCTTTTATTACAAAAAATTTTAATACCTTTTCAAGCAAGCTTTCTTTAAAAAACGGTCTTATAAATGCCATGAGTGTATCGATTACACTGCCTCTTGTGTTGATGAAATGTAACCCTTTGATTTTCATTGTTATTGCCTCCTGAAAAATATCAATACAAATTTTATTATTTTTCAAATATAAAATTTACTTATATCATTTTTTTTAAATCTATAATATTCAATTTGATTTTACATCAAGTGTATAAAAAAATAAATAATTTATTTAAAACCTTATTAAGCAGGTAAAATAGAAACAAACAAATTGTCTTGACAGCTAAAGAAGGCATTTGGATTATTGAACAAAAATTTGCCGTTCTTTTTGTAAATGTGTGCATTCTCATTTTTACGACTCTCATATTTCTATTGGATTAAGTTTGTTTTATTTATAACGGACCCTTCCTATAGCGGACAAATAAAGTATAATTCATATACATAATAAAGAATGATTGTAATTTGTATCTGTACTTCTGTACTTTAAAGTAAGACGAGCCAATGTCTGAATCCAATGTATTGTCGTTCGACACCATCACCTGACTTTTTTTGAGTCTTTCTATAAAATTCCTGCCCTACCCAAGACTCTGCATCTTGTTCTGTTTTGTTAGTATTCGACAAAAATCGCTTGATAATCTAATCTATATTTAAGGCTATCTTTTATTTGATTTTTAAAAAACAATTTTTAAAGCTAACTTCTGTACTTTCATTTACGTACAGTATTTGCATTATTATTTGAAATAATTATTTGTTATATAACGGACTTTCATTAGAGTTAACACAATCCTCAGTTATGTTGCTGTAAAAACGATCTGAATACGGTCCTTTCCATGTAAACGCACCTTATTTAATCTAGTTTATTTCAAGGTCGATACGCCATAAGCTTGTACTGTATCGTTTTGAAAACACCTTCACTTACATATATAAACACCTTTCTGTATTGAGATCGAGATCGTATTAGACCATGCCCATGCAGTTTTATGTTTCCCTCCTGGGTAACCTGACACATCGACCGTGCAAACATAATCTTTCTTACACAGCCATCATATATATCTCGTGTCAAAATCAGCTGTTTGCTAATGACGTCGGAAATATGGTAATGTAAACAGACATCAGTTAAAAACAGTAACTGTGTTGAGATCCTTTTCAATATACCATGTAATCGTAGCTATTGTGTGGTTCTACTGTAACCTGACACATCGACCGTATAAGCATAACCTTCTATCACAGCCATCATAATTATCTCGTGTCAGAATCAGCTGTTTTCTAATGTACTGTATCCAAATATTTTTAAATACCAACTCATTACGGTCATGTAAACGGACATCACTTGAAATCAGTGTTGACTCATAACCGTGTTGAGATCCTTTACAATGCACGAATACACTATATAAACGTAGCTATGGTGAGGTTCTACTAAATTTAAATTACCTGAGCATATTGTAAGAGTGCTTTCGTTAGCGATAAAGGTATCTTGAGGAGATGCCGGAGTGTTGTGCCCTTAACGTCGATTATTAGAACTAATCCTGACACTGAGCCATACTCAAGTTGATAAGTCTCCAACACCATCACAGCCTCCTCGAAATAACCCTGTAAAAACCAAAAATAATTCACTATAGAGATTATCCAAAAAATGATATAACTAATCTACATGTAGCATATGATGATCACGTGTCATTAAGCTGGTGGTACTTGATTGTGTAATTATAGTAAACATTTTTATTATCTCATAGGATTTTAATACAATTTAATAATATTTGTATGAATAGAATTTTTTTTCTCATTTACTTATTTTCTATCATTAGTACCATTCGTATCCTATAGTTAAGTAAAGGATTCATCTTTAATGAAATATCAAATTTCATTTTAGGATACATAAATGAAGAATATCTACTACAAATTAACTTTGTTGACTAAAATCGAACACAAATGAACTAACCTGTGGATGATATTTGGACGTGTCTGTATTGTATAGTCTGCCACCTGCAACTATGCTACCCTCATCGTCTTTCTCCTTCAACACGTATACTTCCCTGTAATCAATAAAAATAAATGGTTTGTGATGATCTGAATGAATGTTATCATTTCTTTGAAGGGTTGCAAAATTTAGCGTGGGTTATTTTACTGGATTTAATTTTTAATTCAGTATAATCGAGTATATTCTCATTGCTCGAACTTCGGTAGACAATTGGTAATTGGTGATTTAAACTAGAAAAGCATTCTAAACTATTGTATTATCAATTATTGTGTTATATCAACTAATAGCTTATCACCATTATCAATTGATATTGCAATGAAAAATGTGAACTGCAGTTCACCTACTAAAGTAGAAATTGCTTAAACTATTAAATGAAAGGGTTGAAATCTTGTTTCGGTTAAAGTACTTAAGATTTTAATAACGCTATAAACATAGCAAGTGGTATTAATAAGTTGCACCTCTGCAAGCTCTAGATAAGACTCGTTTAAGTTCTTGATTGTTTACATTGAAGAAACTGTCAAATTAGTTCTTTTTTCTCTCGCTAACCTCTTTTAGTACCACCCAACTTCGTAGTTTGAGTCACTTTTTTTATTCAATTTGCTCCCTCAAAGCTGTTAATTAGCTTTTATTTCAAACAAGCTATTAATTCACTCGACGCAATTACGTAGAAATGGCGACAGATATTTGCTCATCTTTCAATCCTTTCGAAATATCTTGTTTGCTGTAATGATTCCATTTTCTGTGAGTTTAACAATTATTATTCTTCTGAAATCTCGAAATGAACTCACCTTTCTACTATATTATCACTTTATCCATTTTGTTAGCATTTGTTTCCGTGAACCTCAAAAGGCATTTAATGCTTATTTTAATAGGCATTATATTATTGCTTATTAAAAAAAATAATTAAATGTATAATGATTCATTATAAAAGAATAACTTACCACTTAACACAAAATAATAATAATATGTCAACAATTCAAAAGTAAAAACAAGTTGATAGTATTAATGAATTAAGTGGAGTTAAGCCGTGTCCAGACTTCCAAACCGAACATAGAAACCGAGTCCAGCATTGGTCTCTGCGCATGCCCAGTCTAAAGTACGCCTGCGCTTCTCACTCTATGCATGCGCAGAGACTAATGCTCGGCTCGTTTTTCGGTTCGGCAGTCTGGACACGGTTTAAGGAAACGTCGAAGCTGTAAAATTTGTTCTGTTTCTTATTGAACTTACACTGACTCCCTGCTTTTAACGAGGACATCTTTATTAGGTGATCTGTTTTTGAAAAGGATAGATTTTGTTCTCATTTTGTAATTACACTCCAATGTTTTCTTAGCCTCTTCTATGTCGAAGTCGCAGGCTGACAGAAATAGAACCAACTCCATATCTGAAACAAATGATGAAATATACAGTGTAAAAAAATAATAATTTTTACCTTTTGTGTAGGTAAAAAGGCTGCCTTTTGTAAATAATAGTATGTCTTAACTAATTATTTCTGCGATTTTTTATTTAGTTTTTGTCTAAAAAAATTAAAAAAAACATTTTTGTGTAGTTATTAAATAACTACTTCAGTGAAACCAGGATACTACACATGCAATGTATTCGTGTATTGCGTATTTAGGTTCATTGCGTGTCTCTTTGTCCTTTTTTGCAGCATGGAACTTGTGCTCGTTGTTTTTGCTCTTGTTGGATAAATGATTTTTTCTTTTTTTTATTTTAATTATTTTTACTGTGAACTTAATGAAATTTAATCCTTAAAAAAAGAAAAACAGAAGCAACCCATCTGTATAAAAATGTAAAGTTTTAAAAACAATTTTTTTTTTTATCCTCTTTAAAAAACTTTAATGGAACAGCTTTTTGACATTTTGACAAATATTTAACGATAACGAAGACTTTTAGTTTTTACTTAGTGTAGTAACTCGTTTTGTCACTTTAATATTTATAAATATTAATACAATGTTCAATTATCATGAGAGCTGGGGGTAGTCATTATAAATATTAATAACAAAACCAAACCTTTTTATTGTATTAAAAAATACCAAAATCACCAATATACAATTTTTAATTTCTCGTTTTAAGTGTACGAGTATGTTAAAAAATAAAATAAAAGTCTAATAATAATAATTCACTGCTTTTTAACAGTGTGATCGTGAAATCCAAAAGAATAGGTATAAAGAAAGACGTCCCTTCAATAAAGTTACTTTTTTGTATAAAGCTGGCTTTTAACCATTTGTCATCATCAGAGCTAGTGAGACGAGTATGTCGTGAGAGAAATACGTATAAGTGAGAGAATCAGTGAGTGAGTTGTGACAAAGGTTGGAATCTGACTGAGTTTATCACATTCCAATTCCTACATTAGTTCTTTCTCTTCCGCGTTTTGATTCGTCTCACCGGCACTGAAGATGACCACTAGTGATAAAATGCCGGTTTTATACAATAAAGTCACTTCACTTAATAGTGAAGAGGTCTTTCTTAATTCCTAATGAAGTGACTCCACTCCTCATCTTGAAAAAATAATAGTACATTACGCTTCGAGTGTGGAAAGTAGCATTTTGCATGCGAGTGTGGAGTTTACACCCGAGCGATAGTGAGGGTAGTAAAACCACACGAGCAATGCAAAATGCCGTTTTCTCACGAGTTGCGTACCGTACTTTATCTACGATTGTTAGATTTTAATAATAAATACAGAAAAAAATAATAAACTTCCTGTATGTAAGCTCGTATTTCTCTTTTTATAAAGATGACATCAATTCGTTAGTTGTATTTTGTGCCGAATTAATTATCTCGGAAGGCGTATTATTCTACTTATATACTTATATTCGTCATAATCACTTAAATCACTCATTGATTTTCACAAAAAACTCGATACAAACATTTACTTTTATTAAATAAACATCAAATTAGTTATGTTAAATGTAAACAAACTCGTTAATCGTGCGTAAAGTTGAAGAATTCTTCTTCTTTACGGCGCTAGAGTGGTAAAGAAGAGGAATTCTTCAAAACCATGAGATACGCATGCGCAATTAATACAGGTGCGTAAAGAATCACTTTCTACGAATCTAAACAGATAAAATGTTTATATTACGTATCAATCGTAGAGAAAATATATTTCTGATGGATAAAGAACAACGAACTTGTTTCTTATTAGAGGTAAAAGTCTTTAATAAGATAACCTTGAACTTGTTTGTGATGTAATTAATTGAAAGTTTATCATTCGCGAACCTTTTTAACTCACTTTCGTCTATTACTATAATCTTATTTATGATCTTTGTTTCGTTTGTTGACAGTAATGTGTGTTAAATACTTTAATTTATGTATTATATTGTATATATATTATACCCCCTTTTTATGTAATAACAGCATAAGTTTGTTGTCCTACTACACGAGTTATTTGCATGTAACATTGAAACCGGTCAGCTGTTATAATTAATTCACATTTTCAAAAAAATCATCATTGTTTTTTTTAAACCTTTTTCTCCCACAGAAAGAAGAAACAATAAATTCCAAAAAAACTAATTCTTTTGTTTACATCTCACTAAGTAACAGAACTTTTCCGGGTTTCGATATCGAAATTCTTTGAGACTACTTTTTATAAGTATAATAATGCGAAGTAAATTTTTTTTTTTTAAAGAGAGTAAGATAAAAAAAATATATATTCCTGTTTTGAAGGATATTTTTAATTATATATTGATATTGGATAAGTAGCCTCCACAATTTTTTACCCTTTTTTTCAAATTGATTAATTAACCTAAAAATATAACATTAGTTTCCTTTTATTTACCTTTTAAAAAGTTAGACCATTTAAACAATCGAAATAATTCTCAATTGTGACGTCTAAATATTATCATTTTCCGTTGACTATAATAAAAAGTAATTTGTTTGCAATATTTCATCAACAAATCCCTAATTTGTTGATAATGGTAACGTTATCATTTGAGTCAGTCTAAAAAGTGTTTTGACAAGGTTTTACAAAATGTCCGATCCCTAATTTGAAATTTTGCATAGGCGTTTAGTTTGGATGACAATGCATGATTAGCTAAGTGAAGTCATTCTAAATCCAATATGGCGGGCAGTTCAAGATGGCGAACTAGTTATTTTTTAAGTGCGCACATGATATGAGTATCAAATGAAAGGGTTTGCTGAGAAGAATAAGAATAAAAGCTTTTTTTTTTTTAAATATTTATTTTTATAATCAACTTATTTAATATTATTATTGTTATATAGTGTCTAATTTTTTCTTTCTTTTTTTTTGCAGGTGAGTTCTTTGATTTTATATATTTTCTAAAAGACGACACTGGGTCACGTGAGTTAATTTAAAATTTCAATTTTTCATGAAATTTGAGTTTTTGGTACAAAAAGTTAATATTATATTTAAATATAACAGTTCGAGAAGCGGTCGCAGCGTGCAGGAAGCGCTAGTAGTTCTAAGTGTCAGCTGTACAGCTGTTCAATTTGTAACAATCAATATTTTTCTAATTACGGTTTGTTTTGGTACAGACAGATAATAATATGCACTTATGGTTTTGAAGATTACGGCAAAATAGAAGTGAAAATTGTATTTTGTTATATTGTCTTATTGGCGAGGGGGAGAGGGGAATAGTGTACGCACGACGAACAGTAAGCGCCACGACAGCCCTGGGGCGTTAAGGCTTTACCGCCCTTTGAGGTTAGAAAAAATTCAAATACCTCTGGTTCTAAGCAAGATATTAAAAATCTTATCACAGGCTTCATTCCTAATTTTAATTCTGCACAATTTGAGCCCTATTTCAAATTTCTATTATAAATAGTACAGGCGCCATTTTGATACAACGGGTTTCATCGTTGTATCAAAATGGCGTTTGTACTATTTATAATAGAAATTTGAAATAGGGCTCAAATTGTGCAGAATTAAAACGCACTTGTGCTTTCAAACTCCTAAGTATTAAATGTTTTTGTTATTTTGGATGTTCGTGGATTAACGCGTGTAAATTTCTCTTTACTTATTAATTTATAAATTATTTAAATCTACACCTCCATCTGACATTTTGATAGATTATAATTATCCTGACTTCGTTGTCTCGACTTTGTAGATTTTATTTATTAGACGGTAGATAATTTGTTAACTAAGATGTGTAGCTAGTTGTAATTGAGTCCTGAATAATTTTGTAATTTTTCTTGTTCAAGGAATATTTGCTCTGGTATTAATAATGTTACGGTATATTTATTATTTTAATTATTATCTACATTTACTTAAATCTCTTTTTTGTTTAAATTAAATAGATTTTTTTTTTTTTTTTTTTTTTTTTTTTTTTTTTTTTTTTTTTTTTTTTTTTTTTTTT
>KZ651366.1:122326-133158 GCA_001010745.2 Gerris buenoi
CAAAAAAATATTCAACAAAAAGACCGACTTCTTTATTCGAAATGTGGCCTATTTTAGAGCTTCATTGACTCTACCTGTTATGTATGTTTAATCACTTTAGTATGTTAGGCAGTAAAAGGCAGCTAATTTTTACGAATTTTGTAAGATAATATAGTATACTAAATCCCTATACTAAGATCTTCGCGGGATATGGTGGTGTACGTAACTTTTTATCTAGTTGAAAATAAAAGTTTCTAAAATTACATCGTTTTCATAAGGACATAGAATCATGCTTTGTTTCAATAAGATAAAAATTAAATATAGGTTGTATAAGTGTTTAAATATGTTCTACATACCTGCAGGAGTCATTTCCATGTCGTCGAATTAAAATCGAACTTCGCACTTCCATGTTGTAAAATCGATAAAAACGCGTAATTTTCTTTGCTCGTTAACGCTATGCAGTGTACTACTAACGAAGGTCAACTTTGAACTGAACTTACAGACGCAGGTTTACGATTAGCCCCTTCAACTTTTGCGTTTAGATAGACCAACTATCCCTCTACCCACATTACCAATCAAAATTGCAAGAATCAATAATTTTTTTTTGAGGTTTTGGCCAGCTTTTCGGGATTTGGCCCCACTGTGCGCCACTCTGAATAAAGAGTTTTATTTCTTGATCAGTTATTATACGTAACAAAAGAGCTGATTATATTCTGCACATTCACCAGTCAATTATTTCTGTATATTCGTTTGCGTCAAAGTTTTGTTTTTTCCCCCTTTCCCTTTGGATTCATTTGTCCAGCCTTTATGATTCGCCTGAGACCCAGCCCTCTTATATGTTTTCTGTCGCCTGTGATCATAGTAAGAAGCAGGTTCTCGGGGTGGACGAAAAATCAATTCCTTACTATAATTGAATCCACAATTTTACAAAATTTTTCTGGGGGGACCTCAATGTTGTATTGCATCAAAGATATGCTTGGCCCTATTTGTGAAGTGCTTGTTAGTTTTAATTATAACCAATGAGGTTTGTAAGATTTGATGAAATGAACAAGTTGTTTATGTCATTCTGACGGACTTTCTTAAACCATGTAAAGCAGCTGGGTCTGAGGCACATTATAAAGGCTAGACAAATTGCTTCAAAGGGAAGGGGAAAAAACTTTATAATCCCTAAACATTGACGCAAACGAATATATACAGAAATTATTGACTGATCAACTTGCAGATTCTCATCACCACCTCTGTTACGTAGAATAACTGATCAAGAAATAAAACTCTTTATTCAGAGTGGCGGCACAGTACCAGATTGGGACATTGTAAAAAGATTTCCGTGCCATAGACAATAGACAATACATAAGCTGTTGAAAGGTGTGTAAAATTAGTAACGGAAGCTTCGAGCCAAGTTTGTGCGGTTTTTAAGAGATGGATATATCAGGACATGCCGAGAATCAAGATCTATTATGCCACGGTTTGGTCAGAAGTCTGAGTTCAAAATAAAGAAGGAAAGTTTAAATACAGAATAATATAGTAAGAGACTTTAAAATAAAAATATAATAATTGTAAATAGCAAACCTTTTATTTGGTTAGTTAGAGGGAGGGAGGGGTATGGGTGGTACTCGGAGAGTGCAGCCACCTCCTCGTGGTGAGTTCTGGGTCATGTTAATGTACAAATTTGGCGAAGAGCTGCACATTAAAAATAAGTTTAAAAGAAGAAAATATTGTTTTATAACAACCATGCCCACGAAAAAGGCAAAAATAATGGATTCCACAGAAAAAATATTCATTGAATGCAATATAAAAAAAAAAAAAAATAAATGCGATTTTTTCGAAATTTGTCCGTTATTGCGCAAACGGAAAGCAGAATGGAATATGGTGAAAACATTTTTTTTATGTTTAAATGTACTTTATAGAAGCCAAAAATCACTATAGCGATTGTCTTGTGACACTATAGCGCCCTGACTGATTTTCTCGCAAAGTAGCATAAATATGCTTTTTACGTAAATTTCAAGTGCGTTGCGCGATCGGAAGATGTTAACCGATTTTGATTATTTTTCTTTTATTTTGTTTGTCTATGTTAAGGGCAACTTTTTATCACTATAGCAACTCGAAAAAAAATAAAAAGTGTTTTTCGAACCACCCTAGTATGTATATCAGAATGTCAGAGAGACAAGGAAAGGGATAGTAGTGCGGCTACCCCCACTACTTCAGCCGCTGTTCTACACTATACTCCCGCATATTCACCTCATACCCTTCTCATTCCATAACTATGCACACACCTTGTTGCAAAAAAGATCGCTAAATCAGTCTTTTTCAGTACTTTCTATAGTTAACGTGATATTTTACAGCATGTATGTTTTTGCCAAAATTGAAAAGAAACATGAGATCAATTTTAATGCTTCACTTTTGAGTGCCACGACGTGGCGTGGCCGCTTTTCGGGGGTTGACGAGCGAGGAGAAATTTAAACTAAAAAGGGTAAACTCTGATCCTTATAAGCAATATTATATAAAGAGTTGCCATATTAGTGATACCGTCTTTTTTCTTGAGGATAATATACCTGTATATGAGCAGGGAACATAGGGCTAAAAATCAAATAAATAAGTATGGTTTGTTTCATTGTGAGTTAAATAGTTATTTACGTATCTAGAGCAGTAAGGGAGTTATTACAGGCCTAGGTTTGAAAGCACGAGTGTGTTTAAAGCCCGGGGGTAGCATGGCGTACACTGTTCGTGGTGCTGTAATCTTCAAAACAATAAATGCATATTAAGGTTACACATCTGTACCAAAACAAACCGCAGTTATAAAAATGTTGATGGTTACAAATTGATCAGCTGACACCGAGAACTACTAGCGCTTCCTGCACGCCACGGCCGCTTCTCGAACTAGCTGCCTGTAAAATTAAAGCATGCATTTTTACAGTCCTAGGGCTGTAAAATAGAACTTTACTGTCCGTTCAGGATAGGAATGTTTACATGTGGTGAGCGAAAGAGTTTACGTCCAGAAGCCCTTTTTTGCAACTAATAATAATCAATGTTTTCTCGTGATTGTTTACTAAAGGATGTTTATAATGAGGTTTTGTACCTATCGGAAACATATAGATTGTGATTTATAACTACTAATTAAAAAAAAATTAGTTTATAGTAGTTTATAATTTGGGAGTGTTTGAAGAAAACTTTTTTTTAATTGTTTGAAAGGCCACTGTTCTGCGAACAATTAGTATGTCTCTAAAAATAAAAGTGTGAGGTGCTTTCTTTACGAACACTAATGGGTGCTTGGATTAAGTCTACTTATTTTACTTAATCCTCTTTTGTTTTATCACTAAAATATTATTTAAATAATAAACCTTAGGTTTATTGACACCTTCAATATATGTATAAATCGATTTTTAAAAAAGATGGATAAAGCAGGTGTAGAAAAAACTGTATTATTAAAGATAAGATTGAACCTGTGATACAGGACGACTGTAATAGACCAGCTTCCTCATTTTAAAACCAATTTTCAAAGAATTTGTATTTGATTGATGGATTGTTTTGTTTTTATGTATTTTTTAGTCATTAAAATGGACTGAGGATGACCTTACTTAGGGTCGAAACGTTTCCTACCAAAATGTAATTGCTGTTTTTTCTACACCTGCTTTATCCATCTTTTTTAAAAATCGATTTATAAAATATTATTATAATCTCTAAAATATTAAATTTGAATGCTCAGAATGCAGAATTCTAACAAATGACAAAGAATAGTGCCCGCAATTTTATTTTTGGTGACTTACGCCTACACTTGTAATCGCTCAAATGACTGTGGCCGTTTTAGAAATATCTTTGGTCCGTAGGGAAAAAAGGTATACCTATTTTAGGACCTTTTCTTATGGGTTCGAGGGGGGGGGGGGTATTTTTGTACTTTCGGGAATAAAATAGCTGTCATTTTTTTAAACGCGATATATATTTGTAACCTGCATTTCAAAACCTTTAATATGATACCCGAACTCAAACATTACAAAGAATAAAAAAAAAAAAAAAAAATGCGATCAGTTTGCAATTGCTTGCTGATCGAAGAAATTTTGAGTTGTGAAATTCGCAACATTTTTTCGATTTTTGGGCAAAAAAAAAGTTTAACTTGTATACCAAATTTCAACTCTCTAGCTACAATAGGTCGGGAGTTATGGTCCAATGCATTGGAAGGAATGGACGAACTACCAAAAGCATAAGGGTTTCTATACCTCGAGATGGGTTTAGATGACCTCGATACCCTAAGAAGGAATTTTCTCCGTTTTAGTGCATTCTTTTCTTTATTAAACGTGTTTTTATTTTATTTTTTTTTTTTAATACCTTTACCTATATGTACTATGATTTTTGCAATTGCCTACTCAATGGAATTTATGGAGAGGGCGCATGCTTGAGGCAAACTATGTAATCTTGATCTTGACGTTACCGAATGCTACTTGAATTTGATAATACTGGAGATGAAAGAGTAGCTAATTTAAGAAGAACTAACTTCAATAAATTAACCTTGGCATATTACCTTCATGAGTTTCAACACCTTTTCAAACCACATTACATGCCTACCACTCTTTCATTAGTAGCGACAACTACTTCTTTTATTTATCTTTTATTTTTATTTATTTATTGTTTTTATTTTTTTATTGTTATTTATACTTATTTTACTTCCTCTTCGCAGAAAATTAAAAATATATTATGTTCCAGGAATTTCGATCTTAGCTTACTTAGTTGCTACTTTAACGACGGTAGATTTCGTTACCGGTTGTTGTTTTTGTATCCACTTCCGATGTAACGTTCCGTAAGGAACTACTTATCAAAGACATGTGTCTATACAGTTTCCGAGATTTAGTTATGAATATGGCGGCTAAGAAATACTTTTATAGAAATACATACTTTTATTATTATTTTATTTATTTGTTTTATATAATGTTTATGGATTAATTATTTTAGAAATAGATGTATCCAATCTCTATCGTTTATTTTTCTCTGTATTACTTATTTTTAACTTAACTAAAATCGAAACTGAACTAAGATTTTTATTTTTTATTTTTTTTTAGAGCAATGATAACTTTAAGGTTTCCTATGAATTCTTGTAGCTTTTTAGTTGTTGTGATAATTTTCATATTTACGTTCTCTATTACTCTATTGCCTTAAAAAAATTGCCTTGGAAACGTTCTCTATGCCTTTGGCCGATGTTCTTACATTGTCTTCGAAACCCTATAGTTTTTTTAAGTTTAGATCATCGATTAAATCATTTGGTTGCTTCTTAGTTCCACATACTATTAAGATAACCGTTATTTCTTAAGCTTGTAATATATATATATTCTTATTACAGAGTCTCTGGGGTTGAAGAAAATATTAATATTTTCTTTTTGTTAAGCTATATTTCGCCCATACCTGGACATCTTCAGGCTAAAATAAAATAAACAATATTATAACAATTTTAACTAACAGACATAAAACATAAATAGAATTTGTTGATTGATCTTATTATTTTTTTTTTACATCTACCTACTTGGGGGGCTCCGCCCCCTACTCGCTTTGCTCGTCAACCCCCGAAAAAACGTGGTAACGGCCGCTGCGCGGGCGACGTGGTATGAGAAGGGAAGTAGTATATAGTTATGGAATATGAGAAGGGAAGTAGGATAGTGGCTGAGGTGAAGTGGGGGAAGGCATAACTACTATCTACTTTCCTTTTCTCGCTGTCATTTTAATATACCTACTCTCAACTCAACTTCTGCCTACAGGCTTTCCTCTTCTCGGACGAATCGGACGAATTTATATGTATGATTTATAATGTCTATGTTTAATTGTATTACTCATGCTGTATTAATATAAACATTTCTTTACCAAAAAAAAGTCGCCGAAGACAGTCACTCGGAAGTACTCGGGAATCATCGGGTACGCTCCACAGCCTACCTCAACCTCAACTCCTTACGCTTACTCCTCTAGAACTTTAAACACGCACTCTTTTAACCCCCTTAACTCTTCCCTTTACTTATACATATTATGTTTAACAAGATCACAGATTAAAATAATGCTAATTACGTGGAACTACTAGTCCTCTTTAATTATTATAAACCAACATAAAGACATCTTAAATAAAATAATTCTTCTTTTACAAAATTGATAATAATTAGGTCGCTTTTATTAGATATTTTAATGCATATTCCATTTTATGCACTACATTATTATTAATACATATTTAATATTGCCAATTACTAATATAATGTTTATTAATATGATAAATAATAAACTGAATATCTTACATATTTAGCATATTATTTATTATTTAAATATTTAATTAAAAAGAAATAGTTATGTTGCAAAAATCAAACCAACCTTCTTAAATTAAAATAATATTCAGATTATGTTCTAGATTTTATAATATTCTACGTAAATATATTAACATAATAATTATTTAAATCGATTGGTAAGAAATGGTTAATTTGACCACCGGTGGATCATGTTATGATATTATGATATTATAATATTTATTAAGAACATTAAAAGAAAAGGGTTTCTATTACTATCTAATAATAATGTTATATGTTGTTTATATTTTAAACTGCTGGGAATTCTTAGAATACGTCGTGTCACACCTAAGAAGATACTCAATACCTCTCTCCTAATCAGTTCTAAAAAAAATTTAAACTCGCATTTATCTATTTAAAAAGCTTTGTTTTTAATTAAATTACATTTAAATTTACATTCAGTTTTTCGTATTTCTGTTTTGGGATTTATTGCATTTTTTATTTTAGAATTATAATTACTAATCGTGTATAATTTGTGTACGTATTCCATTTCAATCACTCTTGGGTTTACGTGATAATAATATAAACTATAAATAATGTAAAAATAACGATGCCTATTTTATTACTATTTTATATGTATGATTTATAATGTCTATGTTTAATTGTATTACTCATGCTGTATTAATATAAATATTTCTTTAGTGTTATTATATTTGATATATTTCTTAAAGTTTAAGTGTTAAAGGGAAGATAGGGTTGAATGCACTGCAAAGTATTATACTGCCGTCCTTAGCAAAAAAAGCGTAAGTACAATTTTGGAGAAAATGAGTTAGGACCATATATAGGTTTTGGGGGGTGTTTTCTACCATTTTTCCAAGTTTCAGAGCTCTATCTCTACTCTAAATGGTCTAAAAACCACTAAGTTTTATTCATTAACTGGATAATGATGCCAATTACTTATCGAATTTAACGTAACCAACGTCTTTTAAACTAAAAAAAACGTAACTTCAAGCAGTTACGCTTTTTTCGCTAAGTATATGTCACTTAGGCTTTTTTACTTTTCCTCAGTACTCCCTAAGGAATAGTAAGGTAAATCATAATGAATTTTAGTGTAAGTACCGACATTTCTGGATTTTCCTTGTTTTCCCCTTTTAAGATTTTTTTTTGAATTTTTCTTTTGGTATCCTAGTAGATTATGAGTCCTTCTACCTAAATGTCTTAAATTCAGAGTTGCGAAATAAATAAGAAAAAAATGTAAGGGTCAGAAAAGTTGAGAACTTTAAACCACAATTCCCAAAAATCAAACTTTTGTACTTAAGCTTTTTTCGCTAAGGACGGCAGTATAGATACTAGTGGTGGGCGGGGCTAGACCCGATCGTACTCGACTGCCTTTGCTTCGGCTTTCTTCGGCGACTTTTTTTTTGGTCCCTAACGTCTAGTAATATATATCTCCCTCACTCTGTCTACACAGTTAGTATTATGTCACTCTCAATTTAGGTGAAGAATAGAGAAAAAAAGAAAAAGAAATAGGTCTTATAATACTTTGCTTTGTAAGTTTCATCGCACACCTATTACCCCAATTTTGAACCACTTCCCGACTTTCAATCTTCCTCTTATTTTACACATGGAAACAATTTAGGTGAAGAATAAAGAAAAAAATTGTTAAAAATAAGATCAATTTTTTTTTAGATATTTTTATATTAATTATTGGTTTCGTGTTTGTCTTTCGGTCTGTCACTCAATCTTCGCGTACCAAAATGTATTAGAAACTTAACATCCCATTTTAATTAAATGGATGATTGGCCATAATTATTGTTGGTCCCATATAAGTTTCCACCTTTATCGCCCATTTGTTTCTCTTCCACGTGCGCACAAACATTCATTTATTATACTCATCTGATTTTTATGTAATGTTAATGGTTTGTTAAAAGTAGCCCGCAGATATCCCTAGATTAATTTCATCCGCATGCGTACTTTAAATATTGCTGAATTGATACTTTCAATTCATGCAAGAAATCAAAACAATTTTGAGTTAAAAATTGGGGGGGGGGATTTTGAAAAAAATGACAATATTAGATTGTATAAAGCATAAAATCATTAGATTATACGAAATAAAACGTAAGGATGCTATGTGCCACACTAATTGGCAGAGTATTTATTTATTAATTTTATGGCTTGTCATTTTTATGATATAATTAAAATCCTGAGTTTTTTTTATTTCGACTTGAAAATTTTATTTGACATCCAATGTTATTTTTTTGGGTTCTTCTCTCTTAGATTCTTCAATAAACCAATAGCGAAGGCTTTCCACCGACTCTTTAGTCAATTCTAAACATATAACATAACATTTATATAAGTATATATATAGTTGTTCATAATTATATAATTTTGAGGATTGGTCCATTATTATTATAACACTACAAATAAATACAAGCTTTCGAGCCTTACTTGGCTCTTCAATAGGTTGGTACACATATACAATGCAGTACATTTATTTTGCGAATTAATATATAGGTACATATTGAAAAAGGAGGGCAAGAGGAGAGCCTTAATTTGTAATTCTTTTCGACAACACTGTTTATAACCTATCTTACAACTTAAAACCTCACTGTTTTAACTATTTGTATTTTTATTTTTTATCAATATACCTGATGAAGAGCCAAGTAAGTCTCGAAAGCTTTGTATTTGTATTTTTTATGTTAATAGACCAATTCCTCGTAATTATATACAATTTTTATAGTTAATAATAAATGTTCAATATCAATAAACTGTTATTTAGTTATTATTGATAATTGTTCAAATACCCTAGATGCATTTATTCCATTTATTATAAATTGCTGTTTATCTCCAGTAGGGACGAAAAGTAACTTTTCCGGGCTAGTTTATAGATAATAATGTGGGTCTTTTCATCCCCGTTCTTAAAAACAGGGAAATAATGTAAAAACAGGGAAATAATGTGAAAACGGGATTATAATCCACGTTCGCCAACCTAATTATTTTGTATATAGTAGAAAATGAATAGCAAACAAACGTAGTGCATTTGTTGAAATCAGGTTGGCAGCACTGCTTTTAAACTCCCAGTTGTATTGCGAGTCATTCTCCGATGTTTTGTTTACTTATGTTTAGCTTTTGTTGAACTCTATCTTTTTGAAGTGAAACTTCTTTGGCGGCGGTAGAGTGAATTTTTTCATATAGGGACATCGTGTAACGAAGTTTGCGATTCGAGTCTCGTCCAAGTGTAACATTTTTACAGATTAATTGTATTATATCTATTTAAAGACCAGCAAATTAAAATAAACATTTATTTTTATTAGAATAAATGTGGTTGCCTTAGCATAGTAATATTTTTTTTTCAATTAAATTTCCCATAACCATTTCTTCATTCTGAAATAATAAATTCGTCAAAAAATGAAAGAGAGCAATGTATTCTAGAATTTAAGTTTCACTTCTAATGCGTGAGAACCTCACACATATTTTTTTATTACTTTAAAAGTGATTATTAATTGCTTTAAATAATTTATATTGTTTTATATCTGTATTAAATTCGTTTAATAAAGAAATATAATGTTTTTCTAAATAAATCTTGTATAGCGCTTTTTCTGGAGATAAAATTTTGGATGTACCTCGAGAATAATGCATAATTGATATTAATCACTCGGCTTCGCCTCGGGAATTAAAATATCTAATACCCTCGGCTTCGCCTCGGGATTTAGTTGCTTGATTCCTTCGGCTTTACCTCAGGAATCAACTCTGTCACGCGGGAAATAATGCCTTACATTATTCCCTAGGTGCATAAATAACTATTAAAGGCGATTTAATTTGCCTTATTTTTCGTGCCATTGACGTGGTCTTGAATAAAGTTATTAAGTTGTTAGAACAAGGTCTACGCCGGTATTTCCGATTCTTAAAAGAGATACCATCTAATATTCTGAGAAACGTATCACCAGGTGAATTTAGAGGGACGTTTCGATCGTTTTATAATGACCAGCATTCGTCGATTAGGGGTAAAGAAAACTATAAAATAAAATTAATCCTTTATGAAGTTATTAAGGTGGCATTGAAGTATTTATTGGGTTTCTTTAGGTACATATTATTATAACTATAAAAATTACTAATGTAATTGCTGTTACTGTTAAAGTTAAGGTCAGAGTTGTAAAATATATATATAATTTCCCATAACCATTTCTTCATTCTGAAATAATAAATTCGTCAAAAAATGAAAGAGAGCAATGTATTCTAGAATTTAAGTTTCACTTCTAATGCGTGAGAACCTCACACATATTTTTTTTATTACTTGAATTACCTTAAAATAATAAAAAAAAACAATTTTATTAACAGTAAACATTTTTGAAAAATTAAACATAACCCCACTTTACTCTTGGTACTATTTTTGGTAATTGTAATTTTTGGGTGCAGTGTACATAGTGCGAAATTTTTAATATGATAATTCTTCATTTCAAAACAAGCAAAAATTATTATAAAGGTTATGTTTTTGTCATTTACACCTCTAGGTAACTCGAACTGGGGATAAACTGTATATTAATATTTAGTCAATTTATTAGTATTTCAAAAATTATCTTTTTACTCCAAATGTTAAGTATACATTTG
>KZ651366.1:148077-167179 GCA_001010745.2 Gerris buenoi
AATGCACGTGTTCTAATTGAGTAGTAAATTCCTTGCAATTTTTTTTAAAATTCCATTGTTTTGTTGGGCAGTATACAAAAAACATTTTTTTTAATGAGGCTTCTCTGTTGTTTTCTTTTTTTTGTGTTAATATTTATTTTATTTTAAATATCTTTTTTTAATCCTTACTTTTAGAATAATCTGGTGAATTATATTATCGATATTTAAAGGTGTAAACTTTTTTTTTTTACATTGCATTAAAATACAAAATAAAAGTTATATAAATAAAATAATTATTCAAGATCCAGTTCCTGTATTCATATTGACATAAATTATATTTTCGTTGAGGCTTTTAAATTTTAATTATCTTCGGTGTTTTTACTTATTACCAACCAATATTAGTTAAAGGGGGAAGACAGATTATTTGGTTGATTGCCAAAATACCATAACGGCTTATGCTTATGGCCACCTTTTCACCGGTACTCAAGATTACCCTAATGGCTAATTGTTTAAAGACTGCTTTAAAACTGTCTGTACCTTGGAAGTCAAAAAGGATGGCCCAATGTCCAAATTTTACGATTTCATTATATGTCCACTAAATTGCACTTTTGCCAAAATGTTCGGCCATCTTTTAGGCCAGAACACATATGAAGGGTCCTGGGGAAAAAGGGTACATGTCCTTCAAACTCAATTTTTCAGGAGAGTAAAAACTAACTTACCTAATTCTAAAGTATAGAAATAAACTTTTACCAAGTTTAAAGTTTATTTTGAACACTATTCTTAACAATTATGAGGAAAACTTTTTTAAAAAAATATTTGGACAATAATGAAAAAATAAGGTGGACATCCTTTTTCACAAGTTGTATGTATAAGGGTAAAGGGTCAGAATCTTGGACATCAGCCGTTTTTCCCTACAATCTTTAGGTCAACTATCTATATCTTTACCAGCATTCAATCCCACCCCCCTCCTTTAATTTTTACGTGACGCAGATCATTTTTAGTGAGATCAATTAAAGTTTTAATTACAGATTGGGGTGCTACTTTACTTATATCTAACCAAAGATAGTACATATTAAACTTTTGGTTCTTGCAGCTAGACAAAACAACATATGTATGTGGTATTTTAGTTTTTTCATCTCTAGATTCCTATAAATAAGTGCGTGAAGTTCGGTAACTGTTTGAATAGTTTTGCGGAGGTATTACTGCATTAATACCTGTTACAAAAATCCTTACTACACGGTGCTCTACCGGCTACCGTGGTGTTTGGAAAAAGTGGAGTCCTTTAACGCCCAATAACTCGGTAACTGTAACTACTATATAAGAATACAAAAACATTCTAATATTAGCAAAGTTTCATCTGCTTTAATTTTGTGAATTGTCCCGATTTAGCTCCGACCAATAATTTTCGAAATATTAAAAAAAAAAAAAGTTAATGTTTTCAGTAATTGTCATTAAAGTTCGCCTCTGATTCATTAGGACTTTAAGATTATTTATCACTTGGTTTCTACAAATATGTGTGCCAAGTTTCAAAACTTTTGGATTTTTCAAGGGTATAGGTCCATTTTTGGTCTTAACCTTCCTTGACTAAGATAAATGTTGAAAATTATTAACACACGATTAACTTAATCTTATCCACTAAAAGTCAATACTTAGGTATACTGTTATACTTAAAATTAGCTTTGTATTGTGTTGTTGTTTTTTTAACATTAATATTTACTTTGATATAGAATCATTTACATCATAATTGTTCTCTACTTGTTTATGTATTTTACATATATTTATGAATATAAAAATATTTGTTTTAAAATAAGAATACTAACGCAATAATTTATTACATTAATTTATGTTACATTTTACATCAAGTTGACCTTGTGTTTAAAAACATTTTGTTCTGGAAATGTACGATTGTTGAATTATTAGTTAAAATTTATTTGGTATTAATGAATTATAATGTTAATTCGACAATTTGTAGAATCTTAATATATTCCTTTTCGCCATTTATAAGTTATAGCTTTTCTCTCTAGATACTCTGCCTTTGTAAACAGAAGTTCCTATTTTTTCTACCTCATCAAAAATTCAAACTCTTCAATTTTGTTACCTTTTGCCATATTTTTATATTCCTATTCGCCAATCTATTACCTTTTCGCTGGTTATTCTATACTATTAGTACCAGTGCTTATTTTCTTTATTAACCTACATCTTGATTGACTCAATTTGTTAAAAATTGTGAAAAAAAAACTTTTTTCATAGAAGACTTCCAATATTTTAATCACGCCGATCTGACTCTTAAACATCATTTCCATAATTATGATTAAATCACACTATATTATTCCTTGGTTTTAATTTTCCCCTTTACCAACTTCGTTTCTTTGCGCCATGCACCATTTGTAACGACGTTTAATGTTTTTCTTTACAATTTACATAATATTTATATCTAGCATATTTAATATAACAATTTATAAAATAATTTTGCTTAGAAGGTCGTTTATAAATCTATAACTATAACATATAATTTCTATTTCTCTTTGACAATCTATATTTTTCGTGGCTCTTCTTTAGATTGTTACTCCTATAATAAAAAGAGAGGAGAGAGTAGCAATCTATGGAAGGTGTACGAAATGTTCTTCTTTACTCCCAATCAGAGTGTGATATTCATTTGTCTCAAAGTACATTTGGACTAAACATCCTTTTTCTTAATAGTTATTTAGTCAAAGTCATTTATATTCCATAACAACATATGGGAGTAACGAGCTAAAGAAGTGCCTCTTTCGATTACTTATTTGCTTTATGATATCAGGAACAGCTGTTCGATTACTCTTCAAAGAGTTTCTTTTTCAACACATCTTGAGCAGTATTTGAAAATGTTTTAGTTTTTCTTTACCTTTCTTGTTCATTTATTTTTTATTAGTTTATTTTTTATTTATTTTATTGTTAAATCTGATCTTAATCTTTATTAATCCATATGTATATAAAATAAGTTTTTTTCAAACAACATTTATGATGCTCATTCATCTGTGCTTAGGCAATCATGCGTCAGAAAGGTAAACAATATATTAATTAAGTTACTCTGACCGCAGGTATCAGGTTAACCTTGCCCCGTACTTGCTTAGCTATGACGTCACGCTTCTTTACTCCGCTTATTGACCTTTTTATATGGAAACCTCCAGAAACTGGTTTTCCTTTTGTTTTGTTATGTTGTTGGTGCTGTGACCGACATACGTAACAAGTTCCATTTCCCAGTTCCGATCATATTAATTTTAATTAATCCTTCATTCTTCATCCTTCGTTGTGTTTTGTCGTTTTTCCCCCTTATCACACTACCTCTCTCTCACTCTTTTTCCCTCTTCCCCCTCCCTTGATCTCTCTCTCTTTATAAATCAATTCTACAAAATAACCAGTAATTTATAGATCATTGAACATTACCTTAAATGGTTGGCACTTCTTTAGCTTGTTACTCCCCTTATAAATGTTAATTTAAATCAAATTATAATTCTACTTAACTACGGGAAACTTACAGAGAAAAATAGACTCCTGCGCCGTGATTTGAACCACGGGCCTCTAAATTAGACTAGACTGGAAATTTAAAGGCCCGTGGTTCAAATCCCGGCGCTGGAGTCTATTTTTCTCTGTATGTTTCCCGTAGTTAAAAATAATTATAATTTGATTTAAATTAACATTTAATCTTTCCGTAGTATGAATACTACCAAAAACGTAAAAATGAATCCCCTTATAAAGAAAACAGAGGGGAGTAACAACCTAAAGAAGATGTACAGAATGTCTCTTCTTTAGACTGTTACTCCCCTTATAAAAACAGAAGTGTTATATTCCTTGGTCCTAAAGTACATTGGACTAAACATCCCTTAACGTCATTTAGGTACTAAATAAAAATAGGGGAGTAACATCTTAAGAAGTCTAGCTACACAGAGCATCTTTTAAGGTTTTTTGTTATTATCAAATATTACAAGCGTTATGTGGACATAAGATTTAATTTAACATAATTTATTTTGTGATTGTTTAAAATTTAATGAAGGGTTAAATATAACTATATTAAGATTTTATGTTTTAATCGCTTTACATCTTTACAGACTATAATATGTACATAAAAACCCTTAATTTAGGTCAATGTCTGAATATTTGTCAAAAGTTACAGAATTAACTCTCTGGATAAAATAAGCTGAAAAAAAATCAGTCACAGCCAATAATGCAATAGGCTGCTTATATTACCTATATTTATTTACCTATATTACTACTATATGTTACCTATTAGTCGTGTATTTACACGGTATCTTGTTGACAAGAATTCATGATGAAATTATATTCAAAGAAGATATTATAATTAGATAAAAATATTGTTTTAGAATATAGTTTCTGATAGTTAGTTTTATTGTTTATCGTTCCGAGAGTTTTTAAACGGATTTTTATTTCTGAATATTATAATGATGTTTCCGTGACAAACGGTATTTTCGAAATTACACATATCTAAAACTTAATCTCATAGTCACACAATTAAATCAATAATTAAACAAAATAGCAGGTAATTTGGAAAAATAAAAAGAAATACAACATGAATATAATAATAACGTTAATTATAATAATTGGAATAAGGTGAGGACATCACGAAACCGGAAATAGTAAAATGTAAAATAGTATTTGAGTTCATAGTGCTTAGATACATTCGAAATAAATTTTGAAATTATTCTGCCAATTAGTTAGGCACGAAGCTGCTTCGTATTGCCTACGTTTTCCATTTCACGACCCACTGTTATATGTATAATTTTTTAAAAGTTTTTCCCATTTTTTTGCCTGCCGCGTGCTTGGCCAATGTAACAGAAGTGTTATGATTATTCTCGAGAACAGAACTCTTTTGTCCTCGGATTCGCAAAAGTTCTTTTGGAAAATGGGCTAATTATGAAATACCTTCTAAATTTGATAAAAATCGGATGAAGAAAAGATATGGTGCTTCGCAAAATCGCAGAATGACAGACAGAGCGGAGAGACCAAAGATGTTACCTAATGTCTGAAATGAATTTCTGTGTCAGGAATTTTTGATTTTGGAGAGAAATGGAAAAAAAATGTTGTTTTTTAGAATGATCACATGAAGTATTGTGTTATCTTCGGTAAGCTCTAAAGCAATAATTAATGATTCGCAGCAATAAAAATAGTTCGATCTCTTGTCTATAAAGCAGCTCGGTTTTGAAAACTCATGGAAACGTAAACGTAGTTATGATATTAATATGTATTACCTTGAATTTGATCGAGCGTTCCGTATGTCCCTCCAAGTTCGTATGGGAGAATATTAGGCGGTATTATCCCATTCAATTTGTGATCGGAACTGTGAAATTTCAACTGAAAATAATAATAAACATAATTAATTTTTAATTTAAGTCTATTAAAGGTCGACCGAAGTAGTGGAGATCTGAGGATTATTGTTGTGGTTGTGTGTGGTTACGTATAGTCAGTTTTTTAATAAAAATAAATCATTGTGTTATAAATATGAATACGATGTAAGGAAGGTTTCCCGGGTGTAGGTTATAAAACCTAATTCTTGCTCTTCTCGGAAAGTAGATAAACCTATTAAGTTCCGAGTACGTGGATCGTAGATCAATCATGTATATAAATTGTGTAATTTAAAGACTGATAAATAGTGCGTCATTAAACAAACTGTCCCTGTGAACGTACGGTATAGTCCTGGAGTTTGCCTGTATCAAGCTAGAATTTTGTGTATACCTTCTTAATCTTTCGATGTCTATTAAGATTAAGAGATTATGTGTTGGGATAAGTTCGTATGCAGGATATTGCTTGGAAATAAGCATTTGAAAAAAAGCATTTGAAAAAACAGAGGAGTGGAGAGCGGCCATGTTCACCTTTGGTGGACAATGTGTGTGTGTTCATCATCATCCTGAGTACGCAATTCAAGTTGAATTTTATTGTTGTGGTAGTTCACTGATACCTTAATACCGACACTATCTAAACCAAGATAGTTAAAAAATAGTGTACAAAACTCAATACAAACCAACTACGATAAAATTGTAATAATTATCGAATTGTTTAGTTATAGATTTGTAACACATGATTTTGTTCATAAAGATAAAAAATAAATAAATATATTTAAAAACCAAATTGCCCTTAAAGCACCCTGTGATTGTGATATTTTCTCAATTTTATTCTAGATTTGAGGATATGAGAGAGCTTAGTGGTGTTGTTGGAGTGTTAAGCAATTTACTGGGTCCCAGTCATAAAGATATGACTGACGAGAAGATAAGATTAAAGAGAAGATGCTAAATTGACTGAATTGAAGGCAGAGTCCAATCTGAAACCCCCTTAGACTTAGACCAGTTCTCTCTCTAAACGTATTATGAGTTTAAAATTACTTTAACTGAAGTTACATAGAAGGAAAATTGGCATTGGAATTTGTCTGTCTTCTAAGATTTCGAGAGGTGGAATCATTATCTGATTTGACCTGAGGCATAAAAAAATGGCGTGTGGAATTTGGAGCAATGGTGTTTGGACCAGAAAAATATTAGGGTAGTCTTAAGTGAAACTTGTAGCTGAAGGAGAAAGTATTTGGATATAAATTTGTCCTTTACCAACCATTTTCCTAGACTGTATCAATGTGGTATAGGTGAAATGCTTCTTTTTATCAATTTTTTTATGTACCTTATCATTTCCTTCTACTCTACCATTGTGGTAATGTTGAATGTCTCCTGTTACCTATAATTTCCCTTGACTGTATCATTGTGGCTATTGTGGCAAAGGTGAAATGTCTCTTGTTATCAATCATTTTCTGATCTACTATTGTTGTACAGTTGAAATGCCTTGTTATCAATCATTTTCAGATCTACAGGAGAAATGTCTCTAGTTAACAACAATTTTCCTTAAATCCACCCTTGTGATTCACTTGAAATGTTTCTTGTTAAAAAGTTATTATTTCTATAAAAACATAGTCTCGACATTTCTCTGCATTAGGACTTTTATAAATTAATTTCTGTATTTCAATTAGGATTAGGTTATACGTTTTTTTAGATTATCTAAAAGATTTATGAAATTTCTTATAATCTAATGCCAAGTATCGAGCAATATATTTCCTTGAAGCCTACATCATACAGTCATACACCTTTTACTCTTCAGTATCTTATTTATATTGTTCAAAGAGCAGATATTTGTTACAAATCTTATACTTGTTATAATTATTCAAATGGACTTTAATAACAAATAATTTTAATTACTTTGCAATTTATATTTATTATCAAATATCTAAGTTTTTACCTATATGTACTAGTTTCTGGTTGGTTGAGTGTCTGTTGAAAACCCTCAAAGTTTTTTATTATTAAAAACTACATAACTATGCAGGTATAATATCTTTTTACCTCAAAATTTCAAGAATAAATTAATTCTGCATCAAGTCATATCAGTGTAGGACATTCTAGACTTGACACTCATACTAGGAATTATTTTCTTTTTATTTATTAGTAGAATCAAACCTACGTGTAATACTCATTATTTAAGGCGCTTAACTTAAATTAAAATTTAATTTAATTTAAAAAAAATTACGTCTCTATTCTTCTTCTCTATTACAATCTATTCTTTTTCAGTTTTAAATCGCGCTTGTAATAAATAATCATAAATAATTATGATATATACATTGCTTCTTTTTAATAACTCTTAATGCATATAAAGTGTAACAGGTTGAACAATCCAGTTAGTTCAGAAGCATCAACTTTCATCCAAATAATATAGTCTCATCTCAATTGGTTTACAAAATTACCGTAATTATTTCTCATCGGGTTTGTTGTTAACAAGAATTTAGTGCAATTATCAGTGAATTGACGTCATCACTGTATCAGGTCAGCAACCTTACATTAAGTGAGGAGTTAAACTGGAATCTTTGCTTAGAGGTCAATTTCTTGACCTCGAAAGTCAAGTGCGCCCTAATGTGTTTTTGTATAATTTTAATTTGATGAACAGGTGTCTTTGGTATTGCAAGATATAAGAAGAAGTTTACATTCAATTGTGACAGTATGACAAGGTTGAAAGATAGAATGAGGAAATTAGCCGGATTCAAGGGTATCAGCTTCTATGAAGATGAGAGGAACGAGTACTCCTGTAAACTGTTTTTATTGATTCTTAATAGATAACAGACTAGGGCTGTAAGCTCTAGTCTAGTCTAGGAGACATCTACTTCTTTTACATGATGTTCAAATACGGTTTGAATGTTTGAATCCTGATTTGACATTTTTTCCTGATTTGACAGCAAGCTAGGTGTTTCCATGATTATTATTGAATCTGGATTCAATACGTTTTCCATACACCAAGCAGCTGATAAAAAAACAAACCTTTTATTTGAGTAAAGTTCCTACTGAAACACGCTATGGGTGTCAGCTACCCACGCTTAGCGTATTTTAGGTTCGAGTTCAGATGTTTCCTTAAAACTTGATCCAGATACAATTCCAGAATTCAGGGTATCGTTTCTGGATTTAAAATTATTCAATCCGTATTGAATCTAGGTTTCCATGGACACTTTGGGTCTAAAAACTGTGTCCCGTATTTAAACACCATGGAAACTTAATTATCGATGTCGATGTATAGGTGACAACGAAGTCGACCTGAAGAAGCATCGGAATCGAAAAAAAAGGCGAATAAACTACGAAACCGACGACCTTTTTTGGCTTGACGAAACGTTTTAAGAAAGTAACGACCTTTTTACTTTCTTACATAAGTATTACGTACGTATAAAGAGAAAGGATTGTTATGAAGCGGAGATTCGAGTTTGAAATTTTGATGGATTTACACGTTTTGAGGTCCCCTGAGTGCATAAAGTGTCTGCCTGTTGTATGTTATCTGTTGTCTGTAGGTTGTCTAAACTCGTGGAGCTTAAAATGCTGGGCCGATTTTGACAAAATTGGGCATACTTAGAAAAATTAATGTCATTTTTATAAGTCATTTATCGAGTCCCGGCGCTGGAGTCTATTTTTTCTGTCTATCTCCCATTATTAATAATAATTATAATTTGATTTAAAATAAAAATTAATAATTATATGAGATAGATTTTCCACACATATAGCTTCCACGATTTTCATTCAATCTCGATGAAATTTTCAGTAAGTGCGTCAAGTGTGCAGGTTATGCTTACATGGTCCCAGTATAAAGCCACTGCGCTTGTGCAAACGTAAAAATTCGCCAAACATCAATTTCTTATGATCTAACGAAGCTATTTTGCTCTGAATGAGTAGATAGTCAGAGACTGACCCGCAGATGATCCCCCATGACTTTTTTATTATTATTTTTTTTTGGAAGCTAAGTGCCACAGTAATTGACAGTCAGTTTCAGTTTGGTCCGATCTGCCATGCAATTATATTAAATTATTCAAATGTCCTTAATAATACTTATAAAAAGTTATAATAAGCTGCTATCATTTACTGTGGGCGAATTTTTAAAAATATTTTTCCGTAACAAATGTTTTGTTTTTGTGTGATGACTGATGACTAAGCTTAAAGAGCAGAAGATTCTTGATAATTATAATGCCGTGACAAAAAACCTGACTCCAATTCTTATTAAAACCATGTGGTGTTTCCTCAAATGATTCCACTTTGAATCAAGTAGAAATCATAATAAATCTTCTAAACCAGTTTTGAAGTTCCTTTGATGGTGCTTATTAAAGTAAAACTTTTAGACTGTTTGACGTCAAATAATTATTGATTTTGCCAAGTATTTTCAACCCCTTCTAAAAATCGGTTTGCGATTTTCTCCGGTATAATCAAGTCTACATTTATATAGTGTATTATTATTATCTCTGCTTGGAAATATCCTGATGTTCGTGCGTCATTGCATAGATGGCGATGATAATATCACCGGATTATTGGTATCTCAAAAGTTATAATTTGTTTAACATAATCAAGTTTTGTTTTTACTATAATAAATTCATCATAACCTCCCATAATTTTATATGAGAATATAATCTTATATTCTTTATTTTTTATGGACTGCATTCCTTGGCTTAATATAATATACGCTCTATCTGATTCAAACCGCGAACATATACAAGTCAAATTATGTTAACATATTCATAATTGTAATAAACCATTTATATTTTAACGCGTATTTACATATCATGTATCGTTCTATTTAATAACTTTATTTTATAATCTATAAAGATAATTTATTTTTTTATATACGGTGATCGGATAATTTTATTATTGAAAATAATAATAGGTTTACACCTTTATTCTAACCTGGAGTGTAAAACAATCTTTTAAAATTATAGAAAACAAACTGTGTAAAACTAGAGTGCATAACTTAATCTTAGCAAGGTAAATAATTTAAATTTAAAATTCTTTTGTAGTTACTAAAAAAGAAAAAATTCTCTATAGGTCGTGTAATTTGGATCCTTAAAGGGTAGGAAGAGAAAGAAGACGAACAGTGCTTCATACTGTGAGCCAACGTTTTAGCATCACTACGATAAACCTCTCTTTGGCACAAGCGCTCGTGGAGGGTCTTAGCAGTTTATAATGAAAAACAGAGCTCGAACGAAAAAAAAAGACTAACTTTCTTATAAGTATGTCAAAAATGTCTCAACGTACACATAGCTATACTAAAGCTAAGTGTTTTTCTGCATTTGAGTGTCTTTCTGGAGTGTCCAGAAAATTATTTTGTTTTTGCTGCCATAGTATATAAGTCATAATAGGTCTAGTTCTTTTAGATAAAACCGAGGCAAAGATTTTCGATAGAAAATATTGGAACTCACAAAATCTCGCTGCCTCCGGGAGATATAGATAGACTTACTTGTTTATTCGTTGATTCGTTCTCTTGTTAGCTTATTTATTAGTTATATTATTAGATTATTTATTAGTTATATTATTAGATTATTTATTAGTTATATTATTAGATTATTTATTAGTTATATTATTAGATTATTTATAAGTTATCCGGTTAACTTATTTATTAGTTATATTTTTAGCTTATTTATAAGTTATCCTGTTAGCTTATTTATGAGTTATCTTGTTTGTATATTGTTATACATTGATTAGCTATCTTGTTTAAAATATTTATTAGTTGATTTGTTATTAGCTTATTTATTGGTTATTTTGTTTGCACATTAAGCACCTACTTCGTTTGATGGTTAGCTTGTTGCAAGATTTGAGGTACTAAAATTAAAATGTTGGTCTTTAGGTATGGAGGATGTACAAGGTTTGATGGTAACATTTTATCGAAGAAAATAGTATATTATCTTTCTATCTTATAGTTTATGTATAAGGAAGCTAAGCATTTTACATTAATATAGAGAAAGTAGTTGAAGGATATAAGCGTGGTACTATATCATGCTATCTTAAGTTGTGTATAAGCAAAGCATTTACAATAATATGGGAAAAGTTGTTGAAGAATATGTTTGGCATTCAACATTCTATCTTAGGTTGTGTATAAGCAAAGCATTTTCATTAATAGCATTAATAGCATTTTCATTAAAGCATTTTCATTAATTGGGATATGGGATATGGGAAAAGTTGTTGAAGAATAAGCTTTTCATTCAACAATCTATCTTAGGTTTTAAAATGGCTGCAGTTACCCTCACTCTTGTTAACTTTTGCCAATAAAGAAATTGATTAGAAAAAAAAAAAAAAAATCTATCTTAGGTTGTGTATAAGCAAATCATTTACATTAATATGGGAAAAGTTGTTGAAGAATAAGCTTTTCATTTAATATTCTATCTTAGGTTGTGTATAAGGAAAACATTTACATTAATATGGGAAAATTTGTTGAAGAATAAGCTTTTCATTCAACATTCTATCTTAGGTTGTGTATAAGCAAGGCATTTCCATTAATATGGGAAAAGTTGTTGAAGAATAACCTTTTTATTTAACATTCCTATGAAATATTTGTCTATATATGTAGCTCTTGTTCGGAGATTGTTTATATTATTAAATTGTAATGATAGATTTGGCTTCAAGAATAAATTTATGAATAAAGGGTTATAAACATTAGTTAACGACCATGTACTTTCATAACATATTTAGGAAAGGAAGACAGGCAACGAGAATACTGTAAAAATTCGGAAATTGAATATAAATGATGTTTACCTTATCAGCAAATTTCTTTCCTATAAACGGTTTGGTGAGAAAGTAAATTTTTCTCACAATGAATGAAGCGTTTATTACGTGAATTTCACTCATTGTTACCGGGAGCCCTCTCTGCAACAGATATAAATATCCTATATAATAATTCACTTAAGAGTTACTGTTATTAAAATTTGTTTTAAAAAAAAAAAATTATTACTAATAAACTTTAATTTTTACTAATAAAATGGGTGTATATGACCAAGCAGTCCAACACCCTTCAAAAAACAAATAAATAAATAAATAAACTTTTAAAATGCAAATATTTCCTTTTTTTTATTTATCAAAATCTTAAAATAGAATTGTTTATTGTCATCACAATACTTTTTCAATACCTAATAATAATAAATACCTACTGCGTATATGATAATGTAATCAATATATTTATGTTTGTTAAATGTTATTAAAAGTATTAAAAAGTTTCTCGGTGCATATTTTTTTTCGTCACTTTACCTACATAATTATGGGGCCAGTAATTTTTAAACGATTTATTAGTTTTAGTAGTAAATTGTATAAACCAGATTTATTCATTTTTTTTTGTTCAGGAGGCAAATCCAAGCATAGTAATTAACTCATTGTTTAAATTACAGAGATTTATTTTACGTTTATTTATTTAGCAAGTTTTCAAACAGGGAGCTTGTTTGTAAAAGCAAATAGTTATTTATAATTTAACTTTTTTTTAATTGAAATATCAATTATTATTAATGTTTTACCCTTATAGGGGAAAGTAATGGTTAAAGTTTTGTTACAAAATTGAGTTGTAGTTTTTTTACAATGTAGCAAATACATAATTAGAAAATATTAGAGTAGTTGTTTATAAGTTTGTGCTTGAGTGTTGCATACTAGTAATTATTTTTCTTATATGCTTTAAGATTAATTGTTAAAGAGCTTTACTAATGAAAAATTCTTATTTGTAATCGATCAATGCTGGTGCTTGCTTTAAACTATTTCTTTAGAATAATAAAATATGTTTGTTTCACAACATATTTCTCTGATTACCTTCATGCTTCATGGTTGGTTTCAATTTTATTTGTAATTATGCAATGATATTTTAAGATTTAATAACTATCTGTATTAAAATAATGTAATTAATAATACAAGTAGACAGACATTTGGCATAGACTCGTCGATAAAAGAGAACAATAAGCAAGAAATCATTGTAAACAAGAAAAATTAATTGCATTCAAGTTTTATGCAATTTGTGAGTAAGGTAAGAATATGCGCATAAGTTAGAGAATATGATGAAAAGTACGAAGAATTTCTGAATTTATGATACAGCGGATGCAATGAATACAAGATATTAAAGATATATCAAGATATATTATGAAAAATATAGTGAATTGAATAAAAAGGGAATGAAAGAAAAAATCGGTCTGAGAGCACTCAGACAAAATTTCTCATATACGACTCCATATAATTATTTCGCAAAGTGTTTTCCATGAATTAGTTTTGGTGTTTTCGTAGGTACATTTAATTATTATTAACATTTCATCTAAATTTATCAGAAAAATAACTTCTCCTTGGCGGGGAATCGTACCCGGCCTCTCTCCGTCCGCAATTGAAGCTATTTTTTAAGGAACTAAGTTTTCCCAGTAAAAGGACGTATAGTTAGATTCATATTTAAATGGAATACTTTTTAGAATATTTTAATAAAAATCGTCCAAACCGTTTTAGAGAACAAAAAAAATTGTTCTCGTTTGTACAATGGTTTTGAAGGCTAGCGACCCTAATTTTGCATCTACAATTAAATTCTTGATTTCACCTCGGGATATAATTTTTCTGAACATGTATGCCAAATTTTGTCAAAATCAGTCCAATAGTTAAGGCTCCAGGCGTCTGCACAGACTACAGACAGACAGATATTTTTAAAACCCACTTTTTTGGACTCAGCTCAGGGACGGATGGGAAGGTAGCGGCTCGGGAAAACATGATGTTTGACGTGTATGGCCTAAAATTGCCCAAAATCAAGTATGCGTGAACATTTTGCGCAAAATTTTTGATCGTATATGGGTGCCTTTAGGCTCTGCCATCTGCACAGACAGACGACAGAATTTTTTTAAAAACCACTTTTTTGGACCTCAAAACGTGTAAATCTATCAAGATCGAATTTTCGCGCTATCACAATATTTTCCCTTTATATGGGAAAGTAAAAATGTGGTTTATTAACTCTCAAAAAGTTTTGTATTCGTGGCCCAATGTGTACAGAGTAGAACTCTTTTCTTCTAATTGCTGTGACTGGAATTTTGTGGTACCACTTAATAATTTGACTTTAAGTCAATAGAAAGTGGTCTAACAATATTCTCACCCACAATTTTATTTTGAATAGTGCAGGTGAAAATAAAAGTAGATTTGATCCATTTTCTGGAGAGACGTTTCGACCCTTTTTAAGGCCATCCTCAGTTTTTAAATTAAATGGTGTTGATAATTGATATTAAAATTAGTCTGGCTCCTTAGGAGAGCGCCATTAATAAAATTTTTACTTGAAATTTATGTAATAAATTTAAAGAAAAGTAATTGGAAATGGTAATTTTTTTTAATATAAAAGCGTAACAGTAGTAAATAATATTTACAAAATCATTAATAAATTAACATTTAAAATGTGAAGTTCCTTTTATTAAATTAATATGAACTACCATAAATTAACTTTTAAATTATTTTAAAATTTAATTTATATTTTAGTTCATATTTAAAATATTAATTTGTTAATGATTTTGTATATATTATTTATTGCTGTTACACTTTTATATCATAAAAAAAAAAAAAAAAATATTTTACCATGTCCAATTAATTTTCTTTAAATTTGTTACATAAATTTCATGTAAAAAATATTACTTATGACGTTCTCCTACGGAGACAGACTAATTTCAATATCAATCATCGACACAATTTAAATTAAATACTGAGGATGACCTTTACAAGGGTCGTAACGTATCTCCAGAAATTAGGTTGTCTTCTTTTATTGACACCTTTACACCTTATTATCCATCCACCCTAGCAACAATTAAAAATAAAAATATATGTTGAACTTACTTTACATATTTTTTTTTTTCAAAATAAAACAACGCGTTTTGACATTTTATACTGTCAGGTGTTAACATAATAATTTTATAGCATCAGGTGTTAACATAATAATTTTATAGCATCAGGTGTTAACATAATAATTTTATAGGATCAGGTATTAACATAATAATTTTATAGCATCAGGTATTAACATAATAATTTTATAGCATCAGGTGTTAACATATTGAGTGTAAGTTTCTAATAAAAATAAAATAGTTTTTGACACTAGAGGACACTGTTCGTACTAATGGTCCAATGTGTGCAGAGTATAAAACAAAATTCTACTGACTCCAGGTGTACGTACGACGTACACCTTGGACCGTATCCTTGGCCAGTTTAGATTAGGACCTGATAAAATGAGTTATTTTTTAATCGATTAGACAGATAGATCGACGTCCCATTTTCACTTAGAAATTTCTAATTGATAATAATTATATACAGGTGAAGTTTAAGGTAAACTTAGTTTAAATTCCCTAAATCAAAGGTTTATACTCAAGGATGGTGTATAGCATACACCATACACTATCCTTGGATAGTTAATTTTTAGTTAAACCTAGATTTAACATAATTTTAATACGAGTTTAAGAATACAGCTGTAAGCAGGTCTTTTTCCCTACTGAAAGTTTTGAATGCCCACATTTTATTTTATTATAATATTGAGAAATTTCTTTCAATCAAAAATTGGCTCATTGAATACGAGCCGTGTTTTTTTTATCATTAACTGCCGCACATCATGTCCTTTTAGACAAAGGACTGTATGGCCATGGCCATTCTCTATGTTTTTTTTTTATAGAGTCGTCTCTAGAGTTTTTATAGAGTAGTAATGGTCATAACTATTTATACATTCATTTATCTAAATAACTAGTAAGACAAAGGGATGTTTAGTCCAATGTACTTTGGGACAAAGGAATATCACACTTCTGTTTTGATAAGGGAAGTAACAGTCTATAGAAGAACATCTCGTACATCTCCTTTTTGCTTTTTTATGAGGGGAGTAATAATTTGAAGAAGTGTCTATAAACTTAGCTATTTTGTGTCATAGTTGCTTTAAAACCTTATATCACCTGCTCTACTTCCAATTCCTTATTCTAAATAACCTTAATGTTCAATTGATTCGATTAGGATTTAACTAGGAAGTAAGTAGAAGTTTACCTGTGCATAATCCAAGGCTATCTTTATCTGAGGTAGATTGTGAAGAGAGAAGTGTCTAAACGTGGTACCCTTGCCGTCTAGTATCATCACGAAGTCAGAATCCTCTAGATCACCAGACTTGATTAGCATGTCAACGCACATGTGAAATAATCTCTCAGTGTTCGTCATGTCGAACTTACCTGTCAACAAATCAATGTCCTTGGATGATAAAGCTGGGTCCAAACTGCCGAACCGAACAGAGGAAACGAGCCGAACATTGTTCTCTGCGCATGCTCAGTATAAAGTGCGCCTGCGCATTTCAGACTTGGCATGCGCAGAGACCAATGCTCGGCTTGTTTCCTCTGTTTGGCAGTCTGGACGTGGTTTAAAGTATACTTTTTACTCTTCTATCAATAAAAAGATTAGGAATAGTTTAAATTAGACCGCTTTTTCAATTGCATTAGTTAAAAAGTTTTATAGTCGAGGCCGAGGCCAGTTTAATTAAAAGACCTGCATTGAAGGCCTTCCATAGTTTCAAGTAGTCCTTCATTTCAAGTACCACTCGAGGTTTCAATATACTTTTTCGTTGGTGATTCAAATTCTCTTAATTCTTAATATATTTAAAAGATTTAAAATTTGTACTGCTGTCCTAGTTCTCTTTCTCTTGGTTTTTAACTATCAAGTTAAGAGAATATAAATAGCAAAAATTAATGTTTACCTGTTGAATTTTCAAAACTAGAAATGCAACTTCCTCTATACTTAATTATACTCTAATCTAAAATTAGAGGAATTTGTATCTATCAAACTTGAAATGTATTAAAAGGTGAAATTAAAGATTTTAAAACAGTACCCATGTGAAAATTAGATCTTATATTTTAATAAAGAATTTCTTGCTTTGCAAAAATCTTTGTAAAGAATTATATTAGAGGGTTCAGCTACCTGGGAATACCCACTATTACTTGTACGTCTGGTGCGTAGCGGAACTGTAAACCTGTTAAATTGGGCCTCCTGCTCTATCTCGCTAAAGGAAAAATAAATAAATGTACTACAAAAATCCTTACAAATATAAAAAATTATAAGAACACGTATTATAGTAAAGTACACACGTTTTATAGTCCCTTGAGTCCGTTTTTACTTTTCCTTACCTCAAAAGGAAAAGTATTGATTCTCTAAAAAAAAGTCTGAAACTGAGATTTCAACGGAATAATTTCTTTTGGTTTATTATAGTTTCTAAAACAATTTGAGTGGTTTTAGCTGGATGTTTGTCCGACTTTGCTGCAGAGATACTTATCTGGATGCTACAGATTTTTTAGCTAGATGTATGTGCTGCAGAGTTAAAACTTGGTGCAATAATCAGTCCTTTCATGTAGTTGAGCCTCCCGAAAAATCATATATTTGTGACGCAATTAACCCATTTTTCTGAGTCAACATAAAGTCGAATAATTTTTCGAATGCGCTGAAATTTGCACCAAATAAATATATATCTTTATAAGACTAACATTCCGCAATTTCGTTTTGATATTTGCCGCATGTATGAAAATACCGACTTTTGAACTTTTAAAGTTTAACGCTAACAAGTTCAGCACCATTTCACCGATTGATTTGATATATGCACCAATTATAAGATAAAAGATTATAAGATAATTCCTCCATATTTCACCTTATTATCTACCGCCATTATGGAATTGTTTCGTTAGAAAAAGTTCCGGGACGTCCGCGTTAAATTTATTTTTAAATATATGTCTGTCGTCTAAAAACATTAATACCTGTCGATGTAAACACTCTCCTTTTAACCCCACACCCTTCTTAGCATTTGTCCTTAATTAGAAGTTAATTTATATAAGACTAGCCGGATCAGTGCGCTTCGCGCACCTTATCCGTCTAGAAGTTGGCGCTGTGTGTTAATAATAATTAAAACAATAAAATTAAGATATCTTTATTGTTACATGATTTCGTATTTTAGTAACAGTAGGTTATATTATTTTTTTTAATGAATTTTCAATAATTCTATTTTTAAATTTTAGTTACAACAAGTCTATGTAACAAATTTAAGTTCTTTAAATCCACTGGAAGCTAAGATAATAGTATCTGATTAAATCCAATATGGCGGATATGTTGAAGTGAAAGTACCTTTAATTTTCTTCTTTAGCTACCATAAGTCTATGTACCAAAGTTCAAATTGCTAGGTGCACTGGAAGCTGAGATAATAGAGTTTTATTAAATTCAAGATGGTGGTTATAATTTAATATGGCGGCCATATGTTGAAGTAAAAGTGTTTTTAATTCTCTTCTTCAGGTACCATAAGTCTATGCACAAAATTTCAAATCTCTAGGTCCACTGAAAGCTGAGATAATAGAGTTATTATATCCAAGACGGTGGTTGTAATTCAATATGGCGGCCATATGTTGAAGTGATAGTACCTTTAATTTTCTTTTTTACTACCATAAGTCTATGTACCAAATTTCAGATCTCTAGGTCCACTTGAACCTGAGATAATAGAATGTGAATAAATCCAAGATGGCGGCTGTAATACAATATGGCGGCCATATATCAAAATAAAAATGACCTTACTTTTCTATTTATGGTACACTCTTATCTATGTACCAAATTTCAAATCTCTAGGTCAATGGGAAGTAGAAGAATTTTTGATGATTCAGTCACTGTCACTCTCAGTTTTATATATATAGATTATAGTTAACACTTGTCCAATGAGTAAATAATAGTATAGTACGAGTTAAAATGATAGTCAAGGCAGGGGCGGCTCCAGGATATTTTTTTTTGGGTGGGCCCGACACTGATTCATCGGATGGTCTGGCATAGATATA
>KZ651366.1:177377-201740 GCA_001010745.2 Gerris buenoi
CCCCCCCCCAAACTTTATATAATGGCTGGTCCTAAAATTTTGAAATAATTTATAGTTATACCTTATGGTGGGGCGATGAAAATTTCCTGAAAAATGTAATTTATCTTGTCGTTAAAACCGATAAAAAACATTGTGACCCCCCGGGGGATCGAACCCGGAACCCTTAGGATCGAATAATGATAACTTGAGTAAAAGATGGCCGATTTAGCTGATATTTGATACACATGTTTATTTTACCATTTTCCAGGACATTTTCGTTGGACGACGCAACGTTATCCGCCCAAGCGTTTCCGCGCAACGCTCGTGTGAACGTAAATCTTTAAATGAAAAATTTGAATTTTAGGTCGGGGAAAAATTCTAACTTCATCTATTAAATGAGACAAACAACTTTTAAAAATAAATGTTTATAGTAAAACCAACACCGACACGGCTATGAAGTGATAAAGATAGCTACATTTATTAAAACGGACCTAAACGTTTAAAATAGAGAAAATTACGTTTTTACCGATATCTTGTGCTATAACTCTAACGTAACGATTACCGCATACACATCGTCTAAAGTTCAATAGAAACAGGCATGTAAAATTTTATCCTGGTACAAGCAGAAGGTTTTGCGTAATGATGTGATATGTTTTATAATATTTTAAATTAAACTGAGGCCGGGTATGTAGGAAACAGAACTGTTCCCTAAACAACCACTACAACCACCCTCTTAACTCCTAACCATCCTCATCATGATTGACTTTGTTAAATAAATAAATATGTATATTAATACATATTTATTGCAAGACGCTCGCTTCAATGATAAAAAGAATGCTAACTTCGTTCCAAACGGGTGTCCCGCGACACCACACATATTTTAATATGTTCAATACTAATTAAATGTAACCTAGAAAAGACGAAAAAAACGAACAAATGGACAAAATTAAATCAAATAATTGTGTTCTCGTTTGTCGAGAGTGTAGTTTTATTAGACTGATTTTTTTGCTTGAAATTATTATTAATGCAAATTTGATGAAGTTGTTTTGATGAAATTACTAATATATTTTGATTACTTTACCTAGGTGTTTTATCATAGTTTCCCAAATTTCTTATAGTAGTAAGGAAATAACATTTTCTAATTTAAAATATACATTAGCCTAAACTTTGTTATACCATCATCGTTTTGCCTTACCTTACGATAAAAGAATATATGTAAAACCCTCGTGCTAAAGTACCTAGATATATAATTTAACTATAATAATAGCTATCATTTTAATATTGTTTTATCAAATATTATTACTTAATAACATATATAATACCACACATCATGGCTATTATATGAAGCATATAAGTTAACTACCTTCGATAAAAATCATTCCACAATTAGATTTATCACTTCCTTTAAGTTTTCCATAAAGACGAAACTATAGCGTTCCCGCGTCAAAAATTAAACAATTATTAGTGTTATTAAAATAAATTGGCTATAATTAGTTAAAATATGCGTATTCTGATTCAGAATTGAAGTGATAGATGAATTTTAATTTAACATAAATCATGACTATTACTGCTACACTTTATCTAATATTTTAATGGGTTTTAATAATTTATTTTTATTACATTTTTGTTTTATAGTTTTTCATCTGTTTTGATTACATGAATTATCTATGTGTTCTACACTTTAGGTAATTACAATGAGTTTATGATTCAGTTAAAACTGTTGCTCCCTTATTTTATAACTAAAAGATTAACTTTGATGACGCACAAAGTATTCTTGTATCCCATGTAATTTTGAGCTTAATTATTGATATTGTTCTTATTATGATTTTATTTTGAACTCATTATTACTGGTATTATTGTAAATCACGTGTGTGTACCCGTTTTTGTTTTGTTTGACGTTCTAATCTCTAATTTGTTTGACGCATTTTGAAATCAAGGTTTATTGTTAGGCGAATTAAGAGTCATTAGAAATTAAGGTTTCTCAAAAATGCTCTAAATTTGTGGTTTTGAATAATTTTTACGATTAGGATCAATTTTAAACTGCCTTTTTACTTTCTCATACTCATATACGTAATATAAAAAGAGAAAATATTGTGGTGTTGCAAAAATATATTTTGGTGTATTTAAGCTTTTTTTCCACGTATCTGTTTTGAAGTCTGTGGAAAACATATATGTGCTCACCTACCGTTGGATAATCGTGATCTCAAAATTAAAGCAATTAAGTAATGAAGAGAATTTTCATTACTTAACAATACTACAACTTAACTTAATACTGAAACTTCATTTTTCGTATCTTCCTCGACACGGACGAGAGCCGAGGCCCTCAGTACAAATCTCGGAACTGATTTTTATGACTCGAGTACTGTAAATTAAATTTTCTGTTTAATTTGCAAAGGTAAAGGATTTTAGGACTTTCAAAACTTGTTAAATGTTTAGCTAGTTTACAATTAAGTTGTGTAAAATGTAGGTTCAGTGATATTTATTTTCGGTACTTGTTTAAATTGATACTGTTACTTTCCTATATTTTAGCTTTCCGAGCTTAGCTTAGCTTAGTTTAGTTTAGTTTTTTTCCTTATTTGAGCTTCCTTTATAGCTACGTGTTCGTTCTGAAGAACGAAAATAATTTATGTCTCCGATTTCAAAAATTCCAATACAGAAATCAGCCTCAGACATCAGGGAACATTTTTGGCTCCGTGACTGTCTTTCGGTCTGTCGCTCCAACATCTTTTATATAATCGAGTAGTGTCCCAACAACGACAACAACGACTCACCTCTAAATGATTTATAACGTTAAAAATTGATGTGCCATAAGCTGGGATCGAACCCGGGGCTACTGGGAGTAAGCCAGATACTAAACCATTTGCGCCATACCTATGTAACGAATATCGGAGCACAAAACTTCCTATTTAAATGTTTTAATTTTAATTATAACTGCATAAAACTTACTATTTAAACTGTAAATATCTCTTTAAATATCTATTTTAATTATAACTAATTATCTCTCAGCTCTTTTTCTCAACCATATTTATTATTCTGCCCGTTACCGCGGGCCTAACGGCTAGTTCTTAATAACTGCACGTCTGATTTTAATTAAATTTGGATGGTATGTCATATTTGGCCTATTGTTGGTCCCATCTAAGTTTTAATCTTCTTGCCCATTTGTTTCTCTTCAACATGCGCACAAACATACGTTTATTTACATCTATATCTTCAAAGGTACTCATGAGTTTTTTTTTATGAAATTTGGATGGTTTGTCGAAAGTAAACTGCAGATGCGGCACTAGATAAATTTCAACCGTTTGCGCTCTTGAACGTGTATTTACTTGGAACTTTAACAATTAAATAAATTATTCAATAATGACTTGTAAAAACATAAAATCAATAAAGTACGTGATAGGATGCGAGGAAGCTATGTGCCGCACTAATTGGCAGTCTAATTTTTAGAATATTAATGGATAAAACTACGTACACTTTCCCGCATCTACGAAAGTATTAAGTTCAAGGGATATTCCTTCTCTCTACTTTGGGACAAAGGGATATCACACTTCTGTTTTCATAAGGGGAGTAACAATCTAAAAAAGAACTTAACGTCCACCTTCTTTAGTTTGTCATTTCCTTCTGTGTTTTTATAAGGGGATTAACAGTCTAAGGAAGTGCCTAATTTTTCTAAAACTAAGCCTAATTTATAGCTTCAGCTGATTGGCGGAGTAACGCATTTATATAATTATTGTTTATTTTCATTATATTTATTTTGAAACTTATATGGGATCCACAATGGGCTAATTATGACCCACCTCAAATGTTGGTTCGCGAAAATTGAGCGACAGACAAACACGGATCCAAAAAAATTCCCTGATATGAAACATGAAACGGATTTCTATTTTGGAATTTTTTGAAATGTGAGGCACAGATTACTTCTTTAGACTGTTACTCCCCTGTGAGGTTTTAGAATATAAATGACTAACTAAATAATAACTTAAGACTAAGTGATGTTTAGTCCTATGTACTTTGGGACAAAGTACATAGGACCTCTATCTTCTTTATAAGGGGAGTAGCAATCTAAAGAAATGCCAGGCACAGCATATTTTCCTGAAGAACGATTACATAGCTTCCATTGCCTTTGGTAAGCTCGGAAGCAATATAGAAAAACACAAACAGCAAATATGGCTTTAAGATAACATATATATATGATGATATTATATTATGTGACACCGGGAATTATATATTACATATTATATTCACCCAGAAACCAATAAATCAATTTAAATGTTCTCTTGGACATCGCGCATGGACAGAAAAATGTATAAATAATGCTTCATATCCTACAGCTACTTTAGATGGATTTTTTTTTTTTAATGTAAAGTCATTATAAAAAAAATAAGATAAATGGTTACAAAAAAAAACCAATCTATTAACGTACAAATATTAACAAGTTTTTAAGATTAAATCGTGCTTAAGAGAATTATTACCTTTTAAAATCTATAATCAGAATATCTTAATTTTAACAATAATTATCATAATTTTTGATGGATTATTATTTATTTATTTAGATTTATTAATCTTCTTTTTTTAATTATAGTGAATTTATCACGTGTGAATTAAATTAACATTTATTTTTTAGGACGATACGAAAATAAAATTAAAATAAATTTAAAAAAGGTAATTTATTAGGACATTTATGTGGAATTATTAATCTTACTATACCCTGAATAAAATTAAGCATTGTAAAAAAAAACTAACAAACTATCTGGAAAAGTTATTAATTAGTTAATTCATAACTCTCTTAAATATCTCTTTCATCCTATTTCTATTCGCCTTGTAATCAATTGTGTAAATGTATAATTTAATGTAAAAAAAAAAATCTGTCTATATTATCAATCATCAAAATCTAATTTAACCAATAACATTAAAAAACTCTATGGTTACGAAGTTATAAGTATACATATAAAAAATATGTCCGAGATAAAAGGGCATAAAAAAAAAATTTTTATAGCTCTTTTTATGTGGATTATAGAAATTTGAAAATGTCTCCCGAAAAATGTTTCTGGTTCCTACGCGAGTTCTTTGTACGCCGCATCACTAATTATATACAGGGTGGCGTAACGCGGATGACCACTTTTTAAATTGTTACACCATGTGCTTAATACTAGAGCTAGGAGATGGAAATAAAGCAAAGTTTCAAGCATTCAAGCAAAAATATGGAAGTTTACTGAACATAAGTCAAATTTTTAAGTGTGGAAGAAAATATTCGATAAATGGCGTCTCCTTGTCGATTTCCACATTCACATTATTCCACATAATTCACACGTCCGAAAAAATGGAAGCACGCAATCCATGAACACTTGTGTGTGCAGTCTACCTTATTGGAACCATTACGTGGACAGTATCCATTTCGTTCCTTTGAATAGGGGATGAAAAATCGGATTCCCTGACTAAAGGGAATGTGATGCGCAACTTCGTCAAGCACATCTAAGAATGTGTAAATCGACAAGGCGTCATTTATCGGACATTATCTTCCACAGTTAAAAATTTGACTTATGTCCAATAAACTTCCACATTTTGGCTTGAAAATTTGCTTTATATCAATCCCTTACCTTCAGTATTAAGCACATGGTGACCATTCAAAATGTGGTCATCCGCGCTGCGCCACCCTGTACTTTAAGCTAAATAGATTTGTATTTTAATAAATGACATTTTGAATGCCAATGGTCGTTTATACAATAAAGCCTTACAAAATATTTTATTTTTTCAGTACTTCAGTATTCAATATCACTGTTAACTTATAAATTGTAGCCCAGGCTCATCTCTCTATGTATTTAAATGAATTATAGTGAAACAGATAGATGTGTTAGCTAGGAGTAAAACAGGCTCCGCATACCAGGCAAACCTTAACCTTACCAACACTATATAATATAGAAACCGGTTTTTACAGAACCTATATTTTAGGTGTTGCGAGTTAATAACCTGTCTCATTATAAAAGTCTTAATTTTTTATTATAGTACATGATATCTGAGTCATCAAATTTCTTATTATAAATACAGGCAGTCTCAAAGTTAATACGTGTATGTTCATTAAGTATCCTAACCTTAGACAACTTATTAAAATTAATACCTCCAGAAAATAACCTCAGTCAATAATCAAAACAGGTAAGATTAATTTAGACAAACCATCTAGAAATATTTAGTTATACCATTAAACAATTTTAACCTTTGAGATAAACCCTTTTACACACACAAAAAGAAGACAAAACAGGAAGATAACGCATTTAATATATTCAAAAAAATCACAGAGAAGTACTTGCGTCCAAGTACTTTTTAGGGTTTTGTAAATGAGTAAACATACCCATTATGTAATTATGATTTCTGGTCTTTGATCTCAAGAGTCCGGGTTCGATTCCCCGGGGGGTCACAATGTTTTTTATCAGTAATAAACCAATAAGGAATGCAAACTTTAAAAAAGCACATATATATTTGTGTCCTACTCTTCAGCAGCTTNTTCCTTTTTATATTAGGGGGGTCGCGGGTCACTGGGCTTTTATAAAAAGGGGTCGCCAAACGAAAAAGGTTGGGAACCACTGGTTTAGAGTGACCGTGATCCTAAAGGCGTTGGCCACTTCTCTATCATTTTTTAATTAAGGTCGAGGTTACTAGTTCGATGCCGCTCCTAGGCACTATGATTTACATGACACACTATAAGATCACACTGTATTCGTTTCAGCGTCACATTGGTGATTGAAGTGACTGAACTCAACGAAATTAGCAACCATGGTCCAAATATGTGGTCTAATTGCTAGGTTAGAAAAAGTAGTTCACCTTCCCCGTTTAACTTATAGCCCAAATATACAACAGATTAAAATGAAGCCTTTTCCAGTATTCCAAAGCAGTGGGCTATAGCAGGGTAGATTCTCGTTTTAACTGCAATAAATGCATAGACAAATCTGAACAGTCATATTATTTAAGTTTAATTACTGCTATTAACCTGTTGTTTTACCTGACGCAAAACTAATCTGTGATTAGCAGTTTTTTCGCTTGATTATTTTACTTACTCTGTAAAATTCCATTACACAGTTGATTATGACAATTTACATGACTCATAACATAAGGATGACCATCATTCACTTTTATTTACGTTTTTAAAAAAAATCGTAATAATATTTAATTTAGTATTATGTTGTTATACAAGAAAAAAATTAGTAAGTTGTTCGTCATAATCCTCGGAATTAAAAAAAAAAAACTATATATGTATATCAAATTATTAAATTACAAGGATAAAAATATTTTGTGTTCGAAAATTGCGGACTGTTTCTCTAATAACCCATTGTCACTATGAGAAGAATCATAATCACCCCCCACACTTTTTTTTCCATGTTTACAAAATTATTATATACATAAAATATTAAAATATTCCACAATTATTTAATTATTGTTAGGAAAATGCAATGGGGAATGGGGAAACCCCTCCCTTGGCAATTTTAACCGCATGGGTTAAAACTGTGCGGAAGACGGTCGGTGTGTGTCCTTCTTGCCGGAGTTCAAAAATGTCTGCTGCAGCTTGATTTTAACCGTCCGGTTAAAATCAAATCGTTTCGAATGTGTTCGTTCAAGTCGTCTCGTGAGTGTGACGGCCCAGGTAAAAATGACGGGTTTTGTCAGTGTCGACTCTGTCCTCGATTATCCGCAAGTTATTTTAGTTTAATAATTTTGTGTTTTGTAGTTAATAGAAAGACCTAAAGCCGTGTCCAGACTGCCGAACCGGACAGAGTATACGAGCCGAGCATTGGTCTCTGCGCATGCCCAGTATAAAGTAAACCTGCGCATCTCAGACTGGGCATGCGCAGAAACCAATGCTCGGCTCGTTTTCTCTGTCCGGTTCGGCAGTCTGGACGCGGCTTAAGGAGTTACAACAAACAATTTAAATTGAGTTCTTAGAATTGTATAGAAGCCATCCGAGCCTTTGGAAAGTTAAATCTACAAAGTATTCTTACTGAGATAAAATAAAATAAAGGTCAGAAAGACATGAGAATAAAAGTAAAAGAAGTAGATAATTCCTCTACAGAAGAATCTGTTAAAAGGAAATCGACTCTCTATGAAAAACGAAAGAAAAACTGAACGAAACAACGCCTAGTGTGTGGATAAGGTCGCTGTTCGTGTTTACCCGTATGGTTAAAACTGCCAAAACATAAAGACGTTTGTGCTAATCTTAACGGTTAAGTAAGAATGACTGTATATCGGAAGACGGGTAATCGAGGTTCTACTGTGTGTATTTAACATTTAAAAAACTTGAATTTATTTTATAGAGGAAACTTCACGATTGATCATCGAAACCTTAATAAATTAAAGGGTTTAGAGCAGTGGTTCCCAACCTGTGGGTCGCGACCCCCAAGGGGGTCGCGAAGGTTTTTTGGGGGGGTCGCCAACTTAAAATTAAATTACATCAAATCTGGAGCTATTTGTTCAAAGAACAATGCAAAGACATGGATTCTGATCACGATGTTCTTCTTTTCTATACTGCCGTACTTTGGATGTCGAAAGGAAATGTTGTCCATTGATGTATCCAACATTCCTGAGGAGATACAAAATGAATTTTTGGATTTGCGGAATGATTCCTCGGCACGTAACTTAATTAACGAAAATTCGCTCACACAATTCTGGTGTGGTATGTATCATTCATGCATTGCATGTATCATTCATTCATACCCAAAAGTGGCGATGCTAGCATTTCGAGTTTTAGTGCGATTTGTGTCTACATATCTCTGCGAGAATGGATTTTCAACTCTTCTTTGTTTAAAAACAAAAAAAGAAATAAATTAAATGTTTTTTATTTATTTATTTCTTATAATTTATAGATTCCTCTACAGTAATTTGAAAAACTCACCCACGAATTTTAAGGCTGGTAAATAACATGCAGTATCAACCATCGCATTAAACTAATTTATTTGACTTTTTTTTTATACATTTATAAACATTTAAAATACAAAATAGTATATTATGTTACTAGGCTGTGAAGTGAGTATATTATGTAGTATATTATGTTACTTGGCAATATTTCCTGTCTCGCTTCGCTCGACAGTAAATGTAATTGCCGCGGTAAAGAAAAAACACTTCTAGCATATGCTATTTTTTCTGAGGTAGCAGACAATAAAAAAACATTAAATATTAATCAATAATCTAAACATTAAATATTAAAATAATAATAACAAATATTAGTTTAAACTTAAGATTAAAAAAAGAAACCTTAAAAAGAGGTTACACTATAAGAAAAGATAAATAAAACGCAAACGCATTGACATCTAGCGGAATTCAATCGTACTAAGAAGAACATTACATTAGTAAGAAATCAGCGCTCCTGTACGTAAAAAATTTTTTCTTCACTCCCAGGAGTAATGAAAAGATTTTTTAAGTCCACGTAACGAAAAAATTGATTTTAGCTTTGTTTTCTAGGCTCTAAAGTTACTATTTCACAGCCTACCACGGAAAAAAACAATTTTCATTTTTTTCCTTTAATTACAATATTAAAAATTCCTTTTTATATTAGGGGGGTCGCGGGTCACTGGGCTTTTATAAAAAGGGGTCGCCAAACGAAAAAGGTTGGGAACCACTGGTTTAGAGTGACCGTGATCCTAAAGGCGTTGGCCACTTCTCTATCATTTTTTAATTAAGGTCGAGGTTACTAGTTCGATGCCGCTCCTAGGCACTATGATTTACATGACACACTATAAGATCACACTGTATTCGTTTCAGCGTCACATTGGTGATTGAAGTGACTGAACTCAACGAAATTAGCAACCATGGTCCAAATATGTGGTCTAATTGCTAGGTTAGAAAAAGTAGTTCACCTTCCCCGTTTAACTTATAGCCCAAATATACAACAGATTAAAATGAAGCCTTTTCCAGTATTCCAAAGCAGTGGGCTATAGCAGGGTAGATTCTCGTTTTAACTGCAATAAATGCATAGACAAATCTGAACAGTCATATTATTTAAGTTTAATTACTGCTATTAACCTGTTGTTTTACCTGACGCAAAACTAATCTGTGATTAGCAGTTTTTTCGCTTGATTATTTTACTTACTCTGTAAAATTCCATTACACAGTTGATTATGACAATTTACATGACTCATAACATAAGGATGACCATCATTCACTTTTATTTACGTTTTTAAAAAAAATCGTAATAATATTTAATTTAGTATTATGTTGTTATACAAGAAAAAAATTAGTAAGTTGTTCGTCATAATCCTCGGAATTAAAAAAAAAAAACTATATATGTATATCAAATTATTAAATTACAAGGATAAAAATATTTTGTGTTCGAAAATTGCGGACTGTTTCTCTAATAACCCATTGTCACTATGAGAAGAATCATAATCACCCCCCACACTTTTTTTTCCATGTTTACAAAATTATTATATACATAAAATATTAAAATATTCCACAATTATTTAATTATTGTTAGGAAAATGCAATGGGGAATGGGGAAACCCCTCCCCTCACTAAGTGATATTACATCCTGGTGCTGGTAGGTTATATCCGTTCATTATTATTTAATCTGGAATAATTGTTCCAAAGCAAACGTATTATTAAATTAACCCTGTGTAATTAACTGATGGCGTTGTATTGTAACTTGTAAATCATATGTTTTGACTTTTACCAAGTTTTATGTCTTTTAACAAGATGCACTTATTTTGTTTTACATATTTTTCCACGGTACTTTTTTTAAAATTTATTTTATTACAGTGGTTTAACTATGATTTAATTCTAGAATGAAGTGTGGATTTAAATATTTCTAGATGGTGTTATTTTCTTCGTATTTGGCCTTTTTTTCGATGAAAAGCTTTGTTTTTAATTTTTCCTTAAAACAGTTATCTTAAATAACTCTTTCTCTGAGGTATTTTAATTGGTTAACAGTACTTGTGTACCTTTTTATATATTTTATTTTTTCTCTATTTAATATTATTGATACTTATCTGTATCCTCAATTGTACTGGTGCGTTAATTGCGGTTGCTATAAAGAAATATGTACTTTTAATGAAAAAATAATTTTAATTTGACTTATTAAGAGAAGTATAATTGTATTGAATCAAATCAGGAGTTGAATGAGTATGAATAATAAGTTGGTAGAGCGCTTTACTGGAAATATAGGCTTGGTTTCCTTAAGTATTATTGTTTTGATGCTTTGTCCCCTAATGTAACTGTCTGAATTAGGGATCGGTAATTTTTCATAATTTCAATACGGTGTATGAGCATGAATTCTATAACCGGTATTACCAGCAATTGCAAATTCTATAGAATTAATAATTATATTACATAATTATTGCATTATAATTATTGAATCTTAAATGGACCAAAAAAAAAAATGCCCTCACAGGCAAAAAATTAAGCCGGGGGTTGCCGACATTTATTTGTTTATTCGTTTAAATTTAGATTATACAATTTATAATTTACTATAATATAATCAGAGTGGCACTTTTTTTTAGATCGTTACTACCCTTATAAAAAAAAGCAATAATATATTACATAAATAATATTTTTCATCCAGTTGACCTTGTGTTTAAACATTTTGTTCTGAAAATGTTCGTTTATTGGATTATTATAGTTAAAATGTATTGGGTATTAATGAATTATAATGTTAATTCGTCATTTTGGAGAATCTGATATTTTCCTTTGCGCCATTTATTAATAATCGCTTTTCTCTCTAGTTACTCTGCCTTGTAAACACAATAGAATTGCCTATTTTCTTTTTCAGAACTCTTCAATTTTGTTACCTAATGCATATTTTTGTACTTCTATTCGCCAATCTATTACCTTCTCTCTGGTTATTCTATACCATTATTACCATGACTTATTTTCCTCTTCACCATTTAGCCTATATCTTGATTGATATAATTTATGTTAATGGTATAACAAAAAAACAAAACTTTTTTTCATAGAAGACTTCCAATATTTTAATCACGCTTATGGGATTTTTTAAATATTTCCTTTTATAATTATTAACACTTTAATTTTTGTAAATTAACTTATTATTTTTAATTTACCGTTTTAAGTCATCTGTTTTTAGGTACGAATGTGATCTTATATACCAAGTTTGCTACCCTCTTACAATACAAAGATATTCTAATATAGAGTAAATAATAGGAAAGTAAATTAAGCTGAAGTATAAATAGAAAGAGTGCTTACACAATGTTCCAGACGGCCCTTATATCAGGGTCAAAAGGATCCCTATTGTAGAATATCTTGGGTCTGAGTTGTTTGAGCTTGTAGCTTGTCACTATATTCTTCTTTGTTTCATTCAGGTCGTAACCTCCCCCTCTCAGGAACCAGGCTACTTCTCTGTCTTTCTTTAAACATCCAACGTAACATTTCATCTCTCATGATAAAGATTAATCTTAAAAATAGTTTACATAAGGGTCCATACATAAAAACTAACAGGTCTGACAGTTTAGTCTGAAGGCTTGCTTTCTTAGCGTGTTTATGATCCGGTTGACCTGCTAGTTGCGATTGCTCAGGCGGCCCGAGAAAAATCAGAAATAACCTAACGCTGACGCAGGTTTAACTAAAGACACGCCTGTCAGGGTCAGGTCATCAGCCCAAGAGTTCAGTTAAGTGATCGATATCATATTCATATCTAAACGAGCCGGTACTAATTTAGTTGTTGCCCACTTCTTTAGATTGTTAAGGTGAAAACACACGGTATAGAAAACTAGCGTATAGTTTTTACTATAGCTATAGTAAACTAGCATTTATGCCGACATGAGTTCTAGTTTTAGTTGGCTATTCCTTTAGTTTACTATCCTATAGTTGTATTATACGCTATACATACAGAAATATTACTATACAGAGGGGCCACACGCCACACGAGTAGGAATAAAAACTATACAGCAACAAGTATAGTTTTTATTCCTACTCGTGTGGCGTGTGGCCCCTCTGTATAGTAATATTTCTGTATGTATAGCGTATAATACAACTATAGGATAGTAAACTAAAGGAATAGCCAACTAAAACTAGAACTCATGTCGGCATAAATGCTAGTTTACTATAGCTATAGTAAAAACTATACGCTAGTTTTCTATACCGTGTGTTTTCACCTTTACTCCCCTATGTTTTGTTTTAACCAACTATTAAGACGAAGAGATGTTTAGTCCAGTGTACTTTGGTGCAAAGGAATATCAAACTTCTGCCTTAAGGGGAGTAACAGTCTAAAGAAGAATCCCCCCCCCCCCTCTGTTTTTTAATAGGAGTGTAACAATCTCAAGAAGTGCCCCCTCAAGCGGGTACGCAACTAAATGAGGTACCATCTTGCAAAAATTTGATTTGTTACTCCATCTTATAATATTAGCAAATTATTATCATTATATTAGGGTGATATTTTCCCTTAGTTCTTAGTATAATTAACTATTAAGACAAGGGAATATTTAATCGGGAAAGTAATTTGGAGTGGATAACCAAGAAATTAATGCCAATGGAAAATGCGTTTTTTTGCATAGTTTTCGCAACCACCGAATATTTGCAAACACGGTTGGTTGTTTAGGTTGTTCTTTTCAAACTCATCGGTTACTTCTTGTTCACCTAGGTTAGTGTTTCCGAAAGAACCCTAATAATAGGACTATGTACCTGAAATCCTCTTTAAATCGCACTCAGTTTCCTCGTTCCTCCATTTCCTCAGGTGTAGCATCTTTTCCTCAAATTCCTTCTTACTTATGTCATTACTACGGCTGCAATCCTTGACTTTAATCACTTCTTTTTTATTGGACATCTTGAATATTTAACACTTTAAATTTATCTTTGTATTTTTTGAGCTTTAACTATACACTAAATATTTCACTAATACATATTCTCGCCTTTTTCTTTGAACATGAAATTTTTTCCTGACATTAAAGTTATTTACCTTATTCTGTCATCATTTTTTTTTTTTTTTTTTAATTTTCTTACTCTAATTAGGTTGATAATGAATTGAAGATCCTTCTCTTTCAAATAAGTTAAGTACATGGAGTTAGAATTTGCTGTAGAACGTTTAAATCTCATGTTGAGCGTGAAACAATTTACCCGCTGCTGCTGACCTTGCTCTTAATACTGGTTTAATTTTACCAGCGCTACTGATAATGGAGCCTAAATATCTGACAAGTATTAAATATATATCCCTTTGTCGTATTAAAGGGAGTCAATTCAAGTAATGGTTTGCCTCTTACTTCCAATTCACTTTGGTACCCCTCTTTTGGGTGGTGCCTAAACTAAATGAGTATTAAGATAAACTAAAATGTCAGAGCACTATAAGGCTACGGCCCATGAGCGGTTTTTCTCGCCGAACAGCTGCGAAAATTTCCGTGGGTGGAGGAGTGGCCACGTTCCACGTAGACGGTGAAACACGCCGCGTGAAATCAAACCGAAATAGGCCACATAAGTGGTTTATTCAACTGATATCCCGTGCCATGGGAGTTTGCAGTCAATGATCTATAGTTTACCTAAACTCAAAATTGAGTTTTGACTGCGTGAGAAAATTATTAAGGGGTAGCCAATGAAAGCTCGGGATTTTAATAGTTGGCCTTCTAGGCGTCATAATCTCGAGCTCTCATTGGTTCCCCACCCCATTTTTTCGTTTTTTCCCACGATGTCAAATATTGGTTCTTATTGTAAGACACGTTAGGGAGACATATTATACTCGTTATACAATTAGTAATTAGTGTTTACTCCGGTAGCGCGGGAAAATCGAAAAAAATTGAGAGGGAAGCCAATAAGAGCACAAGATTTTGAGTTTGGTCGGGCAAACTAGGCAAACATTTCATTGGCCTATTCTTAGCTGTCTTGCTAAGTCTATGCCTTGGCTTAAAAGTGACAAAATCAAAAATTTCTGTTCTGAGTTAGAGTATTGATGGAGAGTGGAGAGCATGGCAATGTGCATTTTGATGTAGTTTATTTTCACTACCTCTATTATTGAAAAATCATAAGTATAGGATAATTTTTTTAAATATTAATTTATTATTTGTTTTTGAAATCATTTATGAATTGAGTATTTCAAAGTAGTCTATTACTTACAGAAATATCCCCCTGAAAATATTGCATGACTCCCTCTCTAGGCTTTGAGGAATTTTATCAATTTTCTAATCGGCGTGGGTCAATTTTATAATTGGAAGTTTCCTCAAGGGTACATTACTATTGTGTAACAGACTTTATCTAGTTCACATGGATTTAATATTATAGATTTCAATATATATGCCATGTTTTATCTCAAGCAAGGTCGATTTACTTTAAGCCGTTAATTTGATGCTAATCTAAAGTTATTGTAAAACATGTGTATTGATGTAATTGAGTCATTTATATAAGTAAAGCAAAATAGTTATAGGTGTGAGATTATATTTAATGGTTTCATTATTATTTCTTAGAAATAAACAATATATACACATATTCTTATATTATTTTGACTAGAAATAGTTTTTTTTTATGAAACTACTATTAAAAATTATAATAATGAGTATAGTTTTTAAATTTTAAACAGTAACAATGAGTATAACCATAACCATACTTTAAAGAATACTTTATTACCCGGCGAGCCCCAGCTAGGCTTGGCAGGTGCTTTATATATCCCAGGTATATGTATAATCCAGGTACTTTTATATTCGAGGTAATTTTTTTGGGAGCTTCTTCTTTTATAGACCAGGTGCTTGTATAGTCCAGGTACTTGTATATGAGCTGGTACTTGTGTAGTCCAGGTACTTGTGTTTAAGCTGGTAACTATATAATCCAGGTCCAGGTACTTGTCAATCTCATGTGTTTGGCTTTCCCTCACGAGAGATCCGTGGGCGTCTAAAAAAGAAACAGATTCCAGCTCCAGAAGTGGGAAAAGTGGTGTTTTACGCCAAATTGGGGCTGAAAATTTAGAGGAATCTAAAATTACCGGAAATCATTGAAATAATTTTTTTTAAACTGAAAGAATTTGCTTTCTGGTATTTTCTTCCGGAATTCTTTTGTTAGTGTCAAATAACGGCTTTATACCGAATTCGGTGACATGCAGACCATAAAATAGTGTGTTTTTTTTTTCAAAAAAGTAGCCTGATTTTTCAGCTCGGGAATTTAGAGTAATGTATAATAGTCAGAAATTATATTTTTCAAAGAAAATATATATTCTTAAACAGAAACATATTTCCTGTCCAATATTTCATGAGATAAAGTCCATCAGATATTAAAACTATAGATATTCAGCAAAAAAAAGCCCTTTTAAGGTGAGGTTAAAAAGGTACCAAAAGCAAAAAATATATGAAATCCACCATAACGCAAAATAAAGTTTATGTCCTTCCCTCCTGGAGGAGAACTGTTTTAGAGGAAAAATAAAATTTGCCTGATTCCGGAAACCCACCGCCACCGCGTGGCCGAACTATACTATGAATCGTGTCCCAACTACACTATGAATGGTGTCCCAAAAGATTCAATTTAATTGGGGTTTCAGGGAGGTTTAAATTAAGTTTTTGTGACATTTCGACCCGATCTTAAGGGTTCACCTCCCGTTATCATTAATTAATTGATTTTATTTGTTATGTTTAAGGTTTGTTGAGCAGTCCTACCAAAAACAAGGTTCAAAATTACCAGATCGACACTGGAATCCTTAATTGGAATGATGAAGTATCCAAGAATTCGAATAAAGGTAATGGAATAGTACTTTTTTATTTTTCATTATAATATTAATTTGTTTATTGAACACCCGCAATCATCATGAGGGTGATGTTTCTTCTTTTTGTGATAGTAAGTCATCAATAAAAAAAATCTATTATTCATTGATGAAAACTAAGATCAATTTTGTCAAAAATCCATCTTTTCATCAGAATCATATGAAGGATTACATATTATATAACCCCTCATATTAACAAATTATGATTTATTATTTAAATAAACATGAAAATAATTATATTTACTCAATGATTGCTCGTTCTGTGATGAATTGACTGAGAAAATTATAGGGTTGGTAAGAATTAAAGCAATTAAAAGCTGTGATACTCACTTAATACTTTGTTGTTGATATTTATGAAGATTTTTAATAACTGTAAAGAGTGCTGTTTCAACCTTGAAAATAATATGCCGATATTAATTAGAGGGTGTTATTAATTTATTTTTTTAATTGTTTCCCTGGAGTTTTTCTATTATTTAAAATGTAATTAATATTAAAGAAACAAATCGGTTCTTTATAATTGTTTCATTTATTCTCTGGGTGTTTCTTTTAAAGAAAAGAGTCAACATTTTAAATAGAGTTGGGATATGGGGATGAAAAACTCTATACAGATATAATAAAGTAAAAGGGTTTATGGTTATGGAACTTACTTTTAAATATCTTCTTCCTGGCCTTTGGCTTAAAATGGCTTTTTGAGGGTGAAAGAGAAGAGGTTTTTGGAATCTGTGAGATTTAGGATCGCTAATATAAGCACCAAACTGGTGGGGCTTTATACATTTTAACTCTCTGGTGGGCACATTGGTCTGTGAGATCTAGGATCACTAATATAAGCACCAAACTGGTGGGGCTTTATACATTTTAACTCTCTGGTGGGCACATTGNAGGTTCAAAATTACCAGATCGACACTGGAATCCTTAATTGGAATGATGAAGTATCCAAGAATTCGAATAAAGGTAATGGAATAGTACTTTTTTATTTTTCATTATAATATTAATTTGTTTATTGAACACCCGCAATCATCATGAGGGTGATGTTTCTTCTTTTTGTGATAGTAAGTCATCAATAAAAAAAATCTATTATTCATTGATGAAAACTAAGATCAATTTTGTCAAAAATCCATCTTTTCATCAGAATCATATGAAGGATTACATATTATATAACCCCTCATATTAACAAATTATGATTTATTATTTAAATAAACATGAAAATAATTATATTTACTCAATGATTGCTCGTTCTGTGATGAATTGACTGAGAAAATTATAGGGTTGGTAAGAATTAAAGCAATTAAAAGCTGTGATACTCACTTAATACTTTGTTGTTGATATTTATGAAGATTTTTAATAACTGTAAAGAGTGCTGTTTCAACCTTGAAAATAATATGCCGATATTAATTAGAGGGTGTTATTAATTTATTTTTTTAATTGTTTCCCTGGAGTTTTTCTATTATTTAAAATGTAATTAATATTAAAGAAACAAATCGGTTCTTTATAATTGTTTCATTTATTCTCTGGGTGTTTCTTTTAAAGAAAAGAGTCAACATTTTAAATAGAGTTGGGATATGGGGATGAAAAACTCTATACAGATATAATAAAGTAAAAGGGTTTATGGTTATGGAACTTACTTTTAAATATCTTCTTCCTGGCCTTTGGCTTAAAATGGCTTTTTGAGGGTGAAAGAGAAGAGGTTTTTGGAATCTGTGAGATTTAGGATCGCTAATATAAGCACCAAACTGGTGGGGCTTTATACATTTTAACTCTCTGGTGGGCACATTGGTCTGTGAGATCTAGGATCGCTAATATAAGCACCAAACTGGTGGGGCTTTATACATTTTAACTCTCTGGTGGGCACATTGGTCTGTGAGATCTAGGATCGCTAATGTACGTAGGTCAAGTAAAAAATAAAGTTCCCACATTTTTTTCAGGTGTAAGGCATTTTTTATTGCAATAAATAAGTATCCCATCTGAAAGCTTGTACTTTAAACTATTTTTCTACATAGTCACCAGATTTTTCTACGCATTTTTCCTGACGAGTTATCCCCTTCTGAAAACCCGATTCGAAGAACTCCGCCTCCAGGCCACCAATGAACTTGGTGACCGCTTCCTTCACCTCTTCATCTGTACTGCAATTGCTTTATGTACTCAATTGCTTGATCATGCCCCCTATAGCCCTGATCTTCCACTTTTTTCCGAAATTGAAGCAACACTTGGGTGGACAACGCTTCAGTACAGATAAAGAGGTGAAGGAAGCGGTCACCAAGTTCATTGGTGGCCTGGCGGCGGAGTTCTTCGAATCGGGTTTTCAGAAGTGGATAACTCGTCAGGAAAAATGCGTAGAAAAATCTGGTGATTATGTAGAAAAATAGTTTAAAGTACAAGCTTTCAGATGGTTTACTTATTTATTGCAATAAAAAATGCCTTAAACCTGAAAAAAATGTGGGAACCTTATTTTTTACTTGACCCTCATAAGTACCAAACTGGTGGGGCCCTTTGAATTCTTCAGATACCTTCTGCATAGCAGGTCTTTCCGCTTAGTCTCTCCTACTCGCTGTTTCATGTCAATTCTTGTAACGGTGTAACAGGCCGATGCCTAAGAGTCTAAAATTCTAATGTCGATCTGAAAGACTTTTTTGCTTTAATTATAAAATTATTAAGAAGGATTCAAATAAATGTTTCAAAGTGTTGAAAACCTTTACTTGTTTATGCAAATAAAAAAACAGTTGAAGGAAGTGTTGCTTTTGTTAAATTATTTAAAATGGAAATTAATTAGATTATTGTTCTTATCTTCCTTGATACTCAGTGTTACTTGGACATTCCCCGTTAGTTTATTTGTTATGCAAATTAATTCCTTAATCTGTGAATAATTATAATTTTAGAATTGAAAATACTTACTTGTTTATGAGTTTATTCACTGGGAAGAATTAATTAAAACTTTCCTAAAGGAGATTGAAATATTGAATATAATAGACACCTAAAATATATATTGTAATTTGTAATATATACCTTATATTGTAGGTATTGTTAAGACCTTGTTTTGATGTGTATGAAGGTCAATATTGAATGAATATTTTTATTATTAAATTATAGTGAAGTTGGTAAAATATATGCATCTGGATTCTTCAATTTTTTTGTATTATTCTATGAGAATAAGCTTTACAAAACATTAAATCATTGAACACGCTAAACATAAGTTGTAGTTTAGTTGCAAAGTTATTGACTCTAAACTCATATGAAAAATCTCTAGGAACTAAGATATCATTAAACTAGCCTTCATCCAGCACTTCTCAGGGGGGCTTAGTCTAAATTTCAATTGTATTTGTATTTTTGACATTGTTGCAGCTGGAGACAGCACGTTTTCAAGTGGTATTGAAGTAGATTGGTCACAACCCGTACCGGCGAAGGAAGAAACCCTTGAGTTGAATTGGGATGACGATGATGAAGTTGGTGTTGCATCAGGCAAGGAATCTGAGGAGGATGAAGACGGTCCACTACAGTTTAACATGGACTCTGCCTCAGAGCAACATTCCACATGTATAAGTTTCTCCTTGATAATTAATAATCTTGCCGTTTATTCTTTTACAGGGGTGAGTCTGCATTGAGCCTTAAGGGTCAAGTTCTAAATCCAAAAACATAGACCACGTAGGTAGGTCTATTAAGTAAACAAAACGCCCAAAACAATATGCTCATTCAGGTATTTTTTTAGTGGAATCACCTTTTTTTGTGGAATTTTATGGAAGTGCCTTCATGTTCACATAATGTGTGGTTGGGGGTAGTGGGGGAGCTCACAGAATTGAAGATTGTATAGAGGGGAAGATTGCTGCACTCAGCAGATGTGGTCTGATGTTTCAGCGTGAAAGATCAGAATCAGAAGCTGAACAATCGAGGTTATAATGTATATCGATAATGACCAAGGTCTCAGACGAGAATTTGTGAGTACACTAAATTCTTCGCTACCCCAATTCCAACTCTTAACTTATAAACATATTGCAACGTATTATCAAAATAAAAGTTGTTATTTTAGGGAAACCTTAGTAATAAGTTATTAATAAGTATATAAGTTATTGGGATTATTATTATTATAAGGACCCTAGTCAAATGCAGTTATCTTTTTCCATATCTAAAGTCTTGTAGGTTAAATGATCATTTAGGATTTATGTCTATGTGCTATGCAAGGGAGCACAATTAATTCTGGTAATTCTTTGGCCAAGTCTTTTACTGTCAATATATGTCTATTGCTGGTTTCAAATTTTAATGTGTGATAGTTCTCTGGAGTTGACTGGTGAGTATTATGTCCCACTCAACTGGATATTGAATTGCACCAGGTATGCTATTATTTAGTTCTAAGAAGAGGTACCTTAAACTTCCTTAGGTAACTGTGAATTTTTTATGTTGTAGAAAATCCTTTTTTATTTACTTAGATAATCCTATGATGATTGTTCCAGCTTCTGGAGAGGGTCAGATGGATATTATGGCTCAGCAGTTGAAATTTGTTGCCTGTCTTAAAATACTCATGGAAGAATTATCCACTCTTGCTACTGGTTATGAGGTGGATGGTGGCCAGCTAAGGTATCACCTGTACCTCTGGCTTGAGAGAGAAGTTGAAGCACTTAGACAGCTCTGCAATTATATTCCTGGACCGGATATGGAAATACCTGAAGGTAAAATTCTTCTCTACAGACAAGGCTCTGCTCTGTGGTTATTCACATTCTCTAGTCTTTAAAGTTAAATTGTTCCTAAGCTAAACAATAGCCTTCAGTAAACTTAGTCTCTATAGTTGATGACACTGTTAGCCGTTTGGGAAAGAGTGATACATATTTGGTGTTTATAAATGCCAAAGAAGAGGGGCTCTGGTAGCTCATTGTTAGCATTCGAGCTTTGGAAACTGGGCATTTAAGATTTGATTCCCGACTCTGGCGTTTACCCGGATCATGGTATAAATGGATAGCTACTTAACTGGAGTGGTGTCTTCCTGGTTATAAAAGTCAATAATACAGCTGATGGAGAAACATTGGCTACCCATCTTATAGTTTTGTAAGCCCTTTGGCAGGCATAAGCATTCTGCGGGCTGTTTTTTTTTTTTTTTTTTTTTAAAAAATGGAAAAACCCTTAAAAGGCACCAGGCAGTGACGGAAACTGCCTGCTATTGTGGGATTGTTACCGCACTTAAACCCCATCTTCCTACTACTAAATACTAAACACCCTCTTTTGCAATACTTCTATATTTGGGGCATCGGCCAAGATCTCTGCACCACACAGCATTATTGACTCTGCTGTTACACTGCAGATGATGATTATTATTATTATAAAATGCCAATGGTTTTGTGTTGAAATAAATTAGTCCAATTGTGTTGTATCAAAAATAGAACTAACAAAGAATAACTAGTATATAATAATATTTGAAAGAGACAATGTTTTATGTCAAAATGTTATTTTATAAGAGTAGGAGATAAGAATGCAATTGGTGTTTACCAGGCTCAGCCGAAGGGGTTTTTTTTTTTTTTTAATTGAGTCCAATAGTTTACAAATTCTTTTGTTTAATTTATTTGGCTTTATGTTTGAAGTTGACATGGCGGGAGATCCATTACAAGATTCTCGAGACTGTAACACACCCATTCAACTTAAAGAGAAACCAACACTTCATGAAATCCTAATGGCTGAGAAATCTGACTTTGAAGCTAAAGTTCAGAGAGCAGCACGTCGTAAGAAATGGCTAAAAGGTTAGTATGAGCATATTCAATATTAATTTCTTATTCTGAATTTTTTTCAGTAATTGAGTTGCATATTTCTTAGACTGTCTGAAGATGGAACACTTCTCAAGGCATGTATAATTTTCGAGACTTTCTCATGTTTAAAATTCAAATAGTTGATAAGTTTATTATCTATGATCATTGCCTCATTTGTTTATTATCTATCATTAAATGCAGAGGTCTTCAGTAAACTTATCAATAACTGCAGTTTGAACGAAAATTTTTTAGTTTTATTCTTTTACAAATAAAAAAAAAAAAAACCCTCTCTTTTTGTCAGTAAACAGTTGAGATAGAAACTTATGTAGAAATTATGTATATTTTAAAAGTTTGTTCAAAATTTCCTGTACATTTTTTTACTTTCTCATTTAAAAAGAAAGTATTGTGATGGCATGAACTTTTTATTTTGAGATTTTGAAGGATTTACACATTTTGAGATCCCCTTAGTCCAAAATATTAGTTTTTAAAAATGTCTGTCTGTCGTCTGTTTGGCATATATGTATGTTCGAAAAAATCATACTCTGGATCATGGAGAAGTTGTTTTTATGATAAATTGTTTTTTTTTATAATGTTCAAAAATAATTAAATTTACCTATAAAAACTCAAAAACTAATAAATGGAAAATATTTAGTTAAGTAATTATTTATTATTAATAATTTATAATAATTATATTATTTAGTTATTAATATGAACTCGTATATGAGGAAGATTGCCTGAGTTGTCTTGGACTGATTTTTTAAGATTAGATTAGGTTTACAAGGATTAAATCTCTCTGAAACTTATTTTTTACTTAATGTTACTGATTATAAGAAGTTGTGTGGTTTGTTTATATTTAATTTTTCTGTTTCAGCAAATGAAACATTGTTAAGAACACTATTGAGTTACTGTTCACTTCATGGTGCTAGTGGAGGTGGTTTGGCATCTGTTCGCATGGAATTAGTTCTTTTACTACAAGAATTACAGCAAGAGAAAACACAGCAGCAACTTCTCTCTCCCTTACCATTCCCGACTACACTTCCTCTACTCTCAGCTAGTGTCGCTTGCAATAAGACAGTTATTGCTGACCCTGTGCGGCTACTTCAGGTGATGCTCTTAAATAATAATTTACACATATTGATTAAAAAAAATAAATAGGATGAGGATGAGAAGAACTTGAATACTTTTAATCATTGGCTTAATGCAGCAAATATTTGTATTGAGTTGTAAACCCTCTAGTAAAGAAAATAGGGCTGTATTCCATCATCCCTATCACTATACAACTGAATGTGCTATAATGTAGTATTTTCTAGACGCCCCTAGCTTTAACTTTAGCAAAATTTAGCTGTTTACACTGATATAATGTATGGAATTTACTCTATAATGTATGGAGTTCCTTGTAGTTTTCAATTCGCAAGTAGTTGGGTTTATTAAAAGATTAAAATGCTCACTTTTGAGATATTTAGACCGCTCATTAGGACATTTTCAACATGGCTGATGGAAGAAGATTATATTGTGATGGTTTTTTTAAAATTTGTATTACTGAATCATACTGATTTGCCTGAGTTTCCCCTAAATTCAGGTAATGCTTATTTCACTTATTTGATATTAATGTCTTACAGTTTGTGCATTACGAGCTGTGACTTGTGACAGTAAAAAAATTGCATTGGGAAACCAATGAGAGGTCAGGATTTTGAATTCTAGTAGGTTATGCCAACTAGGTAAACAAAAATGTCACTGGCCACTCCCTACCACAGGTTTAGTGGCTTTATTTTTTCCCTCATATAGGTTTGACAATCTGAGTATCAAAAGTCAGAATTTGTGATGTAACAAACTGTAGAGCTACTTTATACCTAATCTCTACTACTGTAGAATAGTTGTTGTTATGTTTGAACTCGATGAATATGCTTTAGAAGAATTGAAGATAAATATACTTTGTAAAAAATGCCTCAAGGAGAATGTCAAAATATGGCACATGCAGTGGCGCACCCACAGGGGGGGGGCTGAAGCCCC
>KZ651366.1:201799-212165 GCA_001010745.2 Gerris buenoi
CCCCCCAGAGCCTCCAAGAAAATATACAAACTTAAAAAAAATACTACTTACTATACGAAATACTTGTAAGGAAATTCATGCATTCGTGTTTTTACTTAATACTTACTGCACATAAAACGCTAGAAAGTAACATTTTTAACTTTTACATGGACTTCACGTAACACCCCGGTCACCACTTTTTTTCAGCCTGGGTTTTAGCCCCCCCTAGAAAAAAATCTTGGGTGCGCCACTGGGCACATGTGAGCCTTTTTCTCAAGATTTAAAACTAAAAGCTTAAGTTGTTGTCAAAACACATCTGATCTTTCTTCTTTTTTTTCTTTTTTTAAATTTATTTATTTATTTCTTTTTTTTAAAAAAAAAAAGAAGCTATTCTGGTATTTAATTATAAGCTAACAAATTTTTCTGCTCACTCTTTAAATTTTATTTAATAATAGCTAGTTAAATAAAAATAACTTACATATAGTTTTTAACTAATCAGCTTAATGATATGGTACCTCAATGAACAGAGGTTATATTAATAAAAACAAGGTGATTATTTATAAATTTAGATTAGTTTTATTTAATAATATCTAGTTAAATAAAAACAAATTACATATAGTTTCAACTAATCAGCTTCATTTTATGATACTACAATGAAAGGTCCTATAAATAAAAATAAGGTGATTATTTATAAATTAAATTTAATAGATGTAATTTTTAATTTCATTACCTAAGCCAAGTTGGTGGTCCAGTGTGTGTAACCTTCAATTTAAATGTTTAATAGCTGGATAATTATAGCTTCTGGAACTCTCTCATTGATTTAACTTCCCTGTACTGTACATTGTATCAAGCTTTTGATTTACTACTTACTGCCTTGGAATTATCTTATAATTTTCTCAAGATTAATAATTCATTCATTACTCATTCAAACTCATTGGTGATGAAAAATTGTTTTGAAAAATTAATTATAATTCTGATATAATTTTTTTAGAAATATTTTATTACGATTTTATAAGTCTTAAATATATGTTAAGGTTACTTCAATTTTTATTTTATTAATTGGTACACCTTTTTTTATTATTAATTTGGTTTTAGAAAAGGTTGATTTATGAGATTTTTTTGGTTGTTTGTTTTTTAAAAAATGGTTTTAATTTTTAGATTAAATAATTATTTAAGACAAACTCTTTTACCGTTGTTTTGTAATATTAATGATGTAGTATATAGAGTGAAAGTATTGTGGTTTTGATGTAATTACACATTTTAAAGTCCCCCTGAGTCCAAAAAAGTGGTTTTTAAAAAGTGTCTGTCTGTAGTCTGTAGACTGTGTGGACTAATGTAGCCTCAACTACTTGGCTGATTACATTGAAATTTGGCATACTAATTTCCAAGATATTAATGAAAATTAATTTGATTTAACGGAAAATCCAAAACCACCTGTTAAACCATTTTAACTATGTTTAATTATAAATTAGGAATTATGGAATTTAAATTATGTATCATTATGTAAATGAGAAAATTTTGATGGAGATTTTCAGACCTTTTTTATGGTTTTGTTGGTAAAACCAAAAAAATAAGAAACCCTTATAGTTTCATTCCTGTATCTGTCTGTCTCTCTGTTCTGCTTCAATAACTTTTCAATCAAAAGAGTTAAAACATGAAATTTGAGTAGGGTATCAAATGAAAGGTATTGAAGGGTAGATTAAAAAAATATATAAAGGTTGTGGGAAGTGGTTAATTTTTCTGGCCATTTTGTCAAAATACAAAATACATTAATATTTTGCCCCCCACCCCCAAAATATTAACTTATTTCATGTTCTCAATTCCAACGAAACCCCTTTTTATGGGAGACTTCATGCACAACCAATGCTTTTATTTATAAATATAAATAAAGACCATATTTTCAAAAAAGAAGTGCATCTTTTCTACGTAAATAAATGATTTTAAGACATTCTTGTAAGTTGAAAAGATTTTAAATTAATCGCAAAAACAAGATATCTTACCAAATGTTATTTTTCATGTTCAAACTTGAAAAAATAAAAACTCAAATTCAGACAATTTGAGATTTTTTCTACAAAATAAAGCTGTTTAAATCAAGCTTTTATTCATGTTATGATTGATAGATATTTTGTTATTGATACAAGCATTTGTGTAAACAACTTTTTTCTGATATCTTTCAAAATCTAACCCAGGTAATGGCCAGAGGTTTGGATTCCGTGAAAATCATATTTAGCCTAGAACACAGATTTTCTAGAACCTGTGTTTTCCTTCAAATCAAATTTAATCATTTAATTATTAACTATATTTTATAAAACAAAGTTAAAGTTATAAAACTTGTTTAAATTCATTAAACATTATTTATTTGGTTTAATTATTTTTGTTAACAGGCTCAATGTCATGACATGCTGCAGACTGTAATAGAAAAGCATCAACCTCCATCGCTAGCACAGGTTAACCTGAGTGAAATGTTTGTACTTAGAGATCTCGCTGTAGCCCTATCTGCTTGCATTTACCAGTCACTTTGCGACAGTGATACATGCAGCATTAAAAACGCCATGGAGTAAGTCTTTAACACATACTTTACAAAAACATAATGAACTAAAGTAAAGCTTTTCTTAAAACCTAAACAGTTAATACTTTGGAAGTAGTTTGTGTCATCTGGACTTACATGTTTACTAACCATTCATCTTTTTACTCTTTCTATGTATAGATTTAGAAAATTAACCATCAGTTTTGAGCAGAGAATTAAATGTGTCATACTAAACATTTTTTTTTTTCGTACTTTTTTGTTGTATAGATTTTTTAATTAACTTCTATATTATCCTCTGTGTTTTTATGTATAGAAATAAAATCAAGAAATTATTTTTACCTCTACTAGTTTGGGGCTCTGCTCCCCAAAAATACTTACTACCCTTTTTTTCTCGAAAGTAGTTCTGAAATAGTACATTAGGTGTCGAGTGTGGAAAGTAGCAATTTGCATGTGAGTGTGGAGTTTGCACCCTCGCTGTCGCTCGGGTAGTAAAACCACACGAGCATTGCAAAATGCTGTTGTATTTTGTGCGGAATTAATTATTTCGGGAGGCGTATTATTCTTCTCATATTCGTCATAATCACTTAAATCACGCATTGATTTTCACAAAAAACTTGATATAAACAGTTACTTTTATTAAATAAACATCAAATTAGTTATGTTAAATGTAAACAAACTCGCTAATCGTGTGTAAAGTGGAAGAATTCTTCTTCTTTACCACCCTAGAGCGGTACTGAAGAGGAATTCTTCACATTTATGACACGTGCATGCGCAATAAATACAAGTACGTAAAGAATCACTTTCTACGTATCTAAACAAAGATACAATGTTTATATTTCGTATCAATTGTAGATTAACCATATTGTGTAATGTGCTTTCCTGGAAAAGAATCAGCTTTCTGAAATAATATAAAAAAATAGTAACTGGCAGAAAATCGCTGTTCAACTCCCTACCAGATAGTATTTTTCTACAGCAAATTTTGATAAAATATTTTCTAATAGAATAATAGAAATGAAAGCCTCTCCACTAATCATATGTTTATTTCACATTCAGAACTAGCTTTCGGCCTCTCGGCCATCATCAGTGCCTACAATAAGACAAACAATAACCTAAGTATAGTACAAACACAAATGTAGTTCACATAAAAAATTTTAAAAGTTAAAAAAGTTAAAAAGAAGTTAACAAAGGTTAAATGAATAAATTTGAGATAACAATAGAAATAATAAGTAAAAAAAGTCAAAAAAGGTTAAAAATGACAAGGTTAAAATGAAGTTGAAAAGAGTTATTAAAAAATAATTACCGCTAAAAAGGTAAGGAAAAAACCCGGCGTTGAGTCACATGAGAGACATAAAACGGACTGAAGGGCGGGGGAGATGACTAAGTGTGTCCAGCAGTATAGAGGACCCGCCTTCCCCCCTCTCATTAAGAGACAATTCCCCTCCAATCTCCAGGTTTCTCCGAATCTCCAGGCTTTCCAAGGAATTAAGTTTAGGGCCTTTAGTTGTAAAATGTAACAACGCCACTTCGTGTTGTCCATGGTGGTGCCCTGCATCCTGAAGATGAGCGAAGAAACGGCTGTCCGAGTTCCTCATGTGTTCACTAACCCTGGTTCGGAAGCGACGCCCGGTTTGGCCGACATAGGACGAAGAGCAAATTCCACACTTTAATAAATAGACCCCGCTACGGTCCAAAAGATCCACCTTGTCCTTAGGGCGAGAAAATATACTCCTAAGAGAACCAGAGGATTTTAGCGCTACAGCCATGTTGTGTTTTCTTAGAAGGCGTAGGACTTTCTCCGTGAACTCACCTACATAGGGCAATGTGCACCAACGCTTGGATTGAGGCGAGACAGACTCTGGTTCAGTACGAATTGCAGCAAGAACTCTGCTGCGTTTCTTTTTGTGAATGAGCTTATCAACAAGGATAGGGTTGTAGCCGTTGGAACGCGCTATATGAGCTATGGTGGCTTTTTCTCTTTTTCGTCTTATTGTAGGCACTGATGATGGCCGAGAGGCCGAAAGCTAGTTCTGAATGTGAAATAAACACATATGATTAGTGGAGAGGCTTTCATTTCTATTATTCTATTAATATCAACTCCACTTGCGCTCTTTATTTTCTAATAATTTAATTCAATTCAGCTATAAACCCCCATAACAACTAACAAAAGAATAATAAATATTCAAATATAGATAAATAGTATGAGGAAAGTTAAATATGCTCAGTTTCATCCCCTGGAAGGTGGCCCGCTTATAATTGTGGCACCCTCCCTATCAGATCGGTCCCCTCTTTACAGGTCATTGAGCTTATGAATTAAAATAATATATGAATGTATTATAGAATTAATATATAAGAAAGTATGACAACTCTACACTAACTCTCTAAAGAAAGTATTCAGTATTACAACGTGGAATACAATTCTCCATTCACCAATAAAATTATAATAATCAACTTAGTGAAGAGCAACTTTGTAGATATTGTAATTAATAATAAATTCATACTATGCAGCCAATTGTATTCAAATAAGTAGTGGGAAGTAATCGTCACCCTCAATTACCCCCTTTTCCCCTAACCTTCGTTCAACCACACTTATTATCCTACTCTTTCTCTGTTGCTGGACTAGTTTGTTTACAAAACTTTTTTAGTAAATAGAAAGATTAATTTTTGCATATTTTTTTAATCATTTATTTAATTGTTTTTTATTCATTTCATTATCTTCCATGAATTTTTTTTTATATATATGTTGGATTTATTTATTACTTGTAAATATTTGTTTGTATTAAAAAACTTAGGTTGTGTTACATTAGTGCTTGTAAACAAATTGGAGTAAACAAATCTCAATTGGAAATCATTATATTGGTTGTAATTTAACATATTTAAACTTGATTTTCCAGTAAAATCCGTGTCACAAAAGAAATTAAAGTCCGTCATTTTGCTTCCACTACTGGAAGCATCTTTCGGGTTGTTTAGAGTCGTGATGTTAACTCAAAGCTACAACAAGATATTCTGACAACTGGAGCAAAGAGCAGGTCGTTTAGACTGGTTTTCTTAAATGTATATTGTACCTGGACATCTGGATTCCCTTCAATTGGGTATATCCTTTGTCAGGGAAGTATGGAAAGAATGTTGCGCCGCCTCTTGCTTCTGCTTGGCACAGGTGCTAACCAGAGGTTTCCAACTCTACGAAAGGGTGAAACCATCCTATCTGTTAAAGTTCTCTGATTATTTTTTCGTTCCTGCTATGATACTTGCTGACAGATGAGAATGGCCGAATGGCTTCAAACTTAATGAGATGGCCAGTTTCTTCAGAATGTTGAGCTATCGCTGATCTGTGATCCTTTTTTTCACTGCTCTTATGCCCCTGAAGATGCTTTCAGTAGTAGAAGTAAAACATCGGATTTTAAACCATTCGTGACATGGATGGTTTCTTCGGAAATCTTTGGATTTCTTCGGAAAACCAAGTTACATATTATGGGTCAACACTCTGTTATTTTTGTGTACTTCAAATTTATATTTCAATATAAAGAATGGTGAAAGTGAATATATTAAAACTCAACTTTTCTTTGCACTACAAGTTATTAAGGATTGTAGAATTAAAAAAATTAAATGAATAAAATACAAGGAAGCAATAGGTTTATGGAGCTATTCTGAAAATGTAGATATAGATGAGCAATGTACAAGTACAAATTAAAAATTAATTTGATTAAATTAATAAATTTTTCTTTGTAGTTTTCAATTTTTAAGTTTTTTGTTTATAAAAAAAATTAGAAAAGCTGACTTTTTCAATTCCTTATTGGTTCATTATCTAGTTAATCATAGTTTATGTTATTATTAAATTGTGAAAGTATAATTTGTATAAAAGCAGTAACAATCAATTTTCATTTTAAAGAAACATTTATTATTAAACATATACAGTCTATATGATTAGAGTTGGCACAATCAAAAGGCGGGAAAATTTTGAGGGAAACGATTTTATTGGTTCCATGTTGAATGCAACTTCAGAAAAAAAATGCTCTACTCTACCCCTGTTCCACAAAAAAAATAAAACATGGCAACACCGATTTTCCCTTTTTATAACCCCAAAACTACCTCCACATTTGTTGTTTCCCTCCTTTGATTGTGCCAACTCTAATCTTATAGACTGTAGATTAATTAAATCATTAATAATAGTAATGCTTTTACGTTTTGACCTTATAAATTGTATAATTCATGTTACTAAAATTAATAACTTGTGTTGATAATTGCATTTATTAAATTAGTGTGTATTGTGTTTTGAGCTGTGGAGTTACTCTCGAACGAGTTTAAGTTAAATACTGTCTCTCCACAATAGCTTTATTAAGATGAAACTTGCTTTCATTTGTAAGCCTATGTCATCAGTGCCAAATTGTGGGAATCAGATAAAACTGGTATATCAGTGTATATAGTGAGCTTGTTGCTATTTTGCAACTCTTTCAAGTTATATTCTTTACTCATCCATAGTATGAATACTACCAAAAATTTAAAAATGAAATTCTTTACTTAGTAAATTGATTCAGGTTCCATCTGATTCCATGCCACTTGAAACTGATGAAAACTAATTGAAAACCAGTTTTGCCTTATGATATTAACAATAAAACCTAGAATCTTGCAAATTGTTAGTTCTAAATTTCTGGATGTGGCAGCAAAATTTTGGACTACTTCTCCTAGATAATTTCTGCGCTGTGTAATAAATTCTTCTCAAGTGCACCACACCTCTTCTTGGATCGATAGAGGCTTATAATTTCAAACATTGGCGCAAATTGTTATAATTAAATCTGACTTAATTATAACAATTGATGCTAATTTTTAAGGTTTAGAACTATAAACATATTATTGTTCTTTTATAGTTTTCACCAAAGCAGTTCCGACACGCTGTCATTTGTTAGTTCTAGAAGTCACCTGATTGCCAGCCACAACAGGAAGAGAAGATATTCTACTGACGAACCTGTTCAAGTTACCACATCACCTGCTAAATGGCCTGGTTTGTAATTGATTTTAAGATTTACAAATTAAATAAACAAATTTTGAAGATATGATAGTTTGAATTTTTGTGTAACTTCTTGTTAGTCATTATAAATGACAGAATTAAATTAGAAGATTCTCTCATCTTTGCTTCGTTTAGTTAACACTAGAATACCCATCATGAATAATTTTTACTCACAAACTAAAATTTAATTATTTAAGCTGCCACTTGAGGGAGAGACTCTACCTGTCAGGAATGCTATCTCCAAACACTTGGCTTCCTACCTCCAAAGGGTTAACATTAGGGCACAACGCACTTCCTCTCGAGGAAAGATTAGTAACCATCAGTGGGTCAGTTTGACTATGTTAATACACGTAATTTTTTTTTCAGTGAGATGCTGATTATAACGCCTATAAATTACTAAATATTTAAGTTAAATATAGTTATATTTATTCAAATATATCCCCATTACCTCATTAGTAACTGTTAATCGTGACTAACAGCTATTAAATTAACAGACATAGAAATAGTTGATTTTTCAGTAAGTGAGTCAAATTGACTCATGATAAGGAATAAGCAACTAATTTGAGAGAAGGTATTCTAGTGTTAAGCCAAGCAATGAGAATAAAACCTTAGGCTCTCCAACTCTTTAAATAATTTATTATTAATCTCTAACTCTGCATTATTTAATGTAATTTGATATCGGAGTATTTGTTTTATCATTTTCATTTGGCAGCCTTTATTTGAAAATAGTCTCAAAGTAACTTAAACCACTTATCAGAAATGTTTTTGTTATTTTTTGCCTGATGGATTTAAATCTTGGCTTATTGAAATTGGATTTGTTTGTCTTAATTTGTTTTAGTAGATTTGTTAATATTGGCTTAATGTTTTCAGGAGTGTCAAATCTAAGGTCATTATTGGCTGGTGAGAAGGATGAAGATGCCCCCAAGTTAAACATACTTTTGTGTGAAGCATTTGTGGCTACTTACATGGCATTGATTGTCTATGCTCTGGCTACCTGTGACTGTCATATACTCTACCGGCTTGTTGGGCAAAGCTTCACTAATCAATCCTGGTCAACTTTATTTGGTGGTGGTGTTAAAAAATTGCTCAGAGTGGCTCACACCTCGGTACATTTTTTTTTTTGTTTGTATCAATTTATTTTAAAGGGCTTATTTGACTATTATATATTTGGTGATTTCCAGTCAAACTTATATTCTAAAATATATATAATCTTTGATACTACTAGCAAAGTTAAAAAACAAATCAGCAATAGTTGTTCTAAACTTATCTAGTTTAAAAGTTGTTACCAAAAATAACTATGTTGGCTTTTGTGATTGTCATCATGTAAATGTAAATTATCTAGTAAAGAACACTTCTTGAAGGAATGTGAAGTTTTACTTGTACAACTTATTATATTTTCAGTCTGTTTGAAAAAAAATAAACTGAACTTAGTTACTTTGAGTTAATATTGTAAGATGGTAGTGGAAGCTAAATGTAAGACTTTACATATTACAAGTTGGTGTTATCTCTGCAAGTATAGTTTTTAGAAATTAATTGTTTTGTCTGATGTTTTTAAACCTCTTATGAAATCTACAAAATCTCTTCACGTTTCTAATTCGTATTTCCATTTATTTTTTCCTCCCTATTTTACTTTGGAAATTGTGTAACATACTACTATTTAACCAAAAAAGAAACAACACACAAGTGTTAAATTATGAGACAATTTTTAAACAACTGTAAATCAAAATTAATCTTTTAGGACTATTTAATAAATGAAAATTGGGTTACATATTTTGATCTTCTTCCCTGACAATAACTCTTGACGTTGAAGCAATAAATTTGCGAAATTAGCTTCAATTAACCTTGTAAGTGAGGTTCTCCCAACTTGACTGAATAGTTTTATTGTTTGATATCAGACTGGAAGTGTTGAACGAGAGGGCAGCTTGAGCAGTGATTCTGGTGTGTGGACTACTGTCACTGCACTGACAAAACAGCGTGTTAAGCTGAATATGAAGATACTAGGCAGTTTTGGTTCTCAGCCTGGATCCAACATTAAAGAAGATAAACCAACTTATAGAGAACAGTTTGTACCACCTGAGATGTCTATGATATCGTACTTCCTATGCAAGGTATTTAACTTTTAAATTTGTATAGTAATAGAAAAGTTTAAAGTGGGCTTTTTTGCTAGCTCTACAGTCTTGGTTGGACCTTCTTATTGTATGTCTTCTTGAAAAATTGACATGTCTTCAAAACATATCTAATTGACGCTCTTCAGGATCTTTTATAAATGTGTGAGTAAGTTGACCAACCCATCTAGGAGAAGTCAGCGTTGCTTGGCTAAAGGGTCCTTTACTATTCAGTAGGTCTGTCAAGTCAATTAAAGACTTGTGGGACACTGAGTTGTAATTTGAGCTTCAAAGTCAGTTGTTTGAGAGTATATTGTTGAATATTGTATATTTTATGAATTGTAATCATCCTGAATGAATAATTTTAGTGTCATTAAGTCAATTGAACTATGTTATTATTCACGCTATTAATCTATACTCAAACCACTAACATGTAGAAAAAGTTTCCTCAGATCTATCCATCCAATTTCTGATTTTTCAAACTATAGTTTCATGTATTTTAATGTGATTATAATTAGCTTTTTGTTTGTACTCTTTACAAGGATGTGTTTGAAGATAGGCACTTATAAAGTAAAGCGTACCATGTTCTAATTTTTGCTAATAATTTATCCTTATTCACAAGCATAGCAATAAAAAGTATGAACAAAATCATCATTTTACTTTCATAATAAACAACAACAAACTGTGTTCCACATGGGCGCCCATATGAATTTTTGTAGGGGGGGGGCCACCATCACCAGTGAGGGGGAGGGG
>KZ651366.1:212986-232216 GCA_001010745.2 Gerris buenoi
TCCATTTCTTATGACTTTTCTCGTAGGTGAGAGGTTTTATGCCAACATTCGGCCCGAAAGAGAGTAATAATACAAAATGTTCATTTTTTTTTTTGGAAAAAATAGATAATTTTTGAAGTGTCTTATGTCGAAAACTATTGGACGTACAGAGTTGCCGATAACTTGAAGCCAATTATATTTACTCTTCATTCCGTATGACTTTTCACGTAGGGTAACAGTTTTAAACCGATATTCGCACCAAAACGAGAGCAATACTTAAAATTTACATTTTGTGAAAAAACAAAATAATAAAAATAAATTAAAGTATCATATCTCGGGAACTATTAGACGTATATTACGCTTGGACATACATTTTTGTAAATGTATTCTACTGTAAAAATAGTAAGAACAAAAAGTATAGCATAGCGAGCGACGCATAGTTTTCGAGGTATATAGGAAGAACTAAATATATTTATTTCAGCTTTATGCAGCTTACACAAGTTTTTGAAGCTTCAAACTTAAGACCACAATAGTNGAAAGCTGCTGAAGAGTAGGACACAAATATATATTTGCTTTTTTAAAGTTTGCATTCCTTATTGGTTTATTACTGATAAAAAACATTGTGACCCCCCAGGGAATCAAACCCGGACTCTTGAGATCGAAGACCAGAAATCATAATTACATAATGGGTATGCTTACTCATCTACAAAACCCTAAAAAGTACTTGGGGCAAGTACTTCCCTGTGATTTTTTATATTACAAATAATTAATGTTAGTTTATATATATTTCAGCCAATCCTTAATGATGATGCTCAAGATGTAGATTACGATTCAGCAGGCTCAGAAAAATCAGATTATTCTGATGACGAAGAAGATGTTTTTGAGGGTACAGAAAAGGTATTTTGATTGCCTTTCGATTATAATAAACATTTAAATATAATTGTTTTTAAGTTTATTTTAATGTGATGATGATATTTCCAGGATAAAAGCAAGGAGAAAGAGAATACGGAACATTCAAATCCTGGTAGTTACTCTTGGGCTGTAATGAGACTGGCTGTTGTCTACCTTTTACAGAATAACTTAAAAGATTTTCTCAGCGTTGTTGGAATAGAATTACAGGGTGAATATTTTGAATTAATAATTTTAAATTTGTGTGATAAATATATTTAAAAATAACAGTACATTAAACACAGCTTTTGCCACCATTGTTGTTTTTTCAGTATGGTTATAAAAGTTTTATCAATTCGTTATTTCAGACTTGCCCGTGTGCAGTCCCCTGATTCACGGGGCCCTAAGAATGGTTCAACAGTGGCAGGAAATAGCAAAGGAAGATTTGGAATCACGTGGACCCCCTCCTACTGACTACATACCAGGTTGCTATGTGGAATCCAATCAGACATTAGGGCCACCTATACAGAAATACAGGACCCTTCTGGAGAAAGGAAACACACCATTCCAGTATGTATTCAATGATATTTAGTTTCTTTTCGTATGTATCTTAATAATTACCTTAATATTTATTAATTTAATCCCTTTTATGCCTACAAACTTTAACACTTTAAAAAATGTTGACGTCACAGATAGTAAAAAGGTATTCCACAAGGATTCAAACAAGAAAACTTAAGCTTATTTAATAGTTATTTGTGCAAATAGTGCGCAAAGTGGCGTGGTTCCTCAAGGCGGAAAGGTTTCTCGAGTGCAGCAAAGACAATTTAAGCTCGAGTTACTCATTAAATTTTTCCTACAGTTAGTTTTTAATCTGCAAATAAAATATAAAATAATAGTGCTCATCAACATGTAAAAATAAAAACTTTATAATTGCATTAAAATGTATGTACAAAAAAGAAGAAAAACATTTTACAATATCAACTAAATCAGCTGTTTTGTTTATAGTCAGTGTTGCAAACTGATTCTGCAAACCTGACCAAGGGCTGTTATTATTTTTCATCATAACACTTACTCATCACATTTGATTCTTCTTTTAGATTGTCTATCTTTACTTTTTTATATTTTAACATATTTATATTTGATGCATAGTGTTTAAATCATGTACAGTCTATAAGATTAGAGTTGGCACAATCGAAGGCGGGAAACAACAAATGTGGAGGTAGTTTTGGGGTTATAAAAAGGGAATATCAGTGTTGCCATGTTATATTTTTTTTGTGGAACAGGGATAGAGTCGAGCAATTCTTTTCTGAAGTTGCATTCAACATGGGGGACCAATATCGTTTCCAATATCGTTTCCCTCAAAATTTTCCCGCCTTTTGATCGTGCCAACTCTAATCTTATAGACTGTAGTTAGTTAAAAAATAATCATTAGTTGTCATTGTTAATATTATTATAATTTGGATTATTTAATCTTTGTTTAGATTTAAGTTCTTTATGTTTGTAAGTTGAAACACTGGAGTGCGGTAAAGTAAAATGAGTGCGGTAAAGTAGTAAGTGTAGAAATCTGCTGTTTTGTGTACTATTTTGAGTGCGATGACAACTACTTTATCGGTCAACTGTAGGAAAATCTACTTACTGGCAAAGCTTTTTTTATTTATGTGTATAAATGAAAACTATTTAAAAGGTTAAAAGATGAAAAAATAAGTCAAAAGCATTTTCAACAACACTTTTTCCTTCTGTTCCATCTTTATAAATAAATACTTTTTGCTTAAAATTGAACCTTCCTGAACTTGTTTAAATTTTACATTGGGTTGTACGAACCAGATGAGTTTCTTTTTAATTTTATTTAGTTAATTAATCTCTTTGAGAGGTACCTACCTGTAGATAAGTTAGTTTTGGGTATTTAATCCAGTAACTTTGTCGCCTTCTAGTAAGGGGTAGTATGCGTCAAATCCGGTAATTCTGATTTTTTGCAGACTTTTTTATGATGTTGGCCTAATGAATAATCCAAGTTTGTGACCTCGAGCGCCGAACGCAACTTTGTGAAAAATCGAAAAAACCGCGAAAAAATCATTGATTTTTCAAATTCTGGCGATTATAACCCTAAACGACTTGTTTTTGAAAAAACTTTCTTAGGTCGTTTTTAAAGTAGACTAAATTTGCTACAATATGATACTAGAATTATCTCTGTAGACCCAATAGTTTCCGAGATTATGCCTTTCAAAGTTTATCATTTTTTCGAACTTCGCCATTATTTTGCAATTTATTTTTGCAGAGATGCAGCCCCACAACACCTCTTACGGATGATTTCTTGGGGCGGCTGCACGAAGGGTTGTAGGAACGCGTGCAGCTGCAGGAAGGCAGTATTGAAGTGCTCATCAGTCTGCAGGCACTGCAGCGGGGTTCTTATAACGATATACCTGATGTTGCAGTAGTAGGTATCCCAGAAGGCGACAATCTGTCCCATATCGAAATGGAGAATGACTTGAGGGCACAAGACGTCGACCTAAGAATTTTGAAAGTTTGTTCAAAAATTAGTCCTTTAGGGATATAATTGCCAAAATTTGGAGAGAAAAAAAAACTGGAATGGCATATATATCGCTTCAGAAGATTGTGATGAATCGTCGACATCTTGTGCCCACAAGTCATCCACGATTTCGACATTTCTGGGATACCTACTACTGCAACATCAGGTATATTATCATAAAGAGCCCCCGCTGCAGTGCCTGCAGACTGATGAGCACTTCAATCCTGCCTTCCTGCAGCTGCACGCGTTCCCGCAACCCTTCGTACAGCCCCAAGAAATCATCCGTAAGAGGTGTTGTGGGGCTGCATCTCTGCAAAAATAAATTGCAAAATAATGGCGAAGTTCGAAAAAATGATAAACTTTGAAAGGCATAATCTCGGAAACTATTGGGTCTACAGAGATAATTCTAGTATCATATTGTAGCAAATTTAGTCTACTTTAAAAACGACCTAAGAAAGTTTTTTCAAAAACAAGTCGTTTAGGGTTATAATCGCCAGAATTTGAAAAATCAACGATTTTTTCGCGGTTTTTTCGATTTTTCACAAAGTTGCGTTCGGCGCTCGAGGTCACAAACTTGGATTATTCATTAGGCCAACATCATAAACAAGTCTGCAAAAAATCAGAACTACCGGATTTGACGCATACTGTAATGTATAAAGTTACTGGACTAATTTTACTGTTTTATTTATTTTTTATTTTTTTTGTTTTTTAAAAATTTCTTTCTCTCTTTTTTTTAGTCCAAAGCACTGGTCAGCGGCTCCTGCTAGAAGACTGTGGAGTTACCTAGTGCGGCAGGAACTTGTACAGGATATATTCATCAGATCAGTATTTGGCAAGCGTCCTCGTGGTTCTCTATCGGCTGATGTAGGTGATTTACAGTCGCAGGCTGAGATTAATCATAACCTTGTAGATCCTGTCCGCATTATTCACAAAGAACAGGACTCAATATCGGCTTTCTGCCTCAACCAGGTGTGTTTCAATTATATCATTTGGTTTATGGACAAATTTTGTTTGTGGTATGTTACCTAACCGTTTCCATGCAGCCTCCATAATTGTGTCGCAAAATTTCATGGAAAGCCTTAGTAGTAGTAGTAGTAGTCTAGTACTTCCTACTAGAACGGGTAGGACGAACCACTTGTTGTAAAAAAACTTAGTAGTAGTAGTAGTAGTCTAGTACTTCCTACTAGAACGGGTAGGACGAACCACTTGTTCGAACCTTGCAATTAGGCCTTCACTCGGGCCCTTTTTACACCCCGCGGTGGAGAGTTGCAGCCACTTCACACATCATACATATGTACATTGTACCGCCGAAGCGAGTATGATGTGATCAATAGTGAGCCATATAAATCAGAGTGTCACGCCGAGGAATCTGCCCCATCTTGTTGGCCGAGCAGAGGTGGTTTTACCGCCACGGCTACGCTACCTCTCTAAAGCCTTATTAATAACTAAATAAATGAACATACGTTTAAGAAGTGTTCGATATTCAAACATGTTTCTGATTTTCAAATCAATCCATTTAATATTTGTATTCAGTTAAAATATGATTTTACATGAGTTTTCCTAATCTAAATAGATACACCATTATAAGGTACCTACTGTTTTTCATTAGTAATTTACTGGTATACATTTAAGATGGTATTAATTAGATAAAATCTTAATATTAGTCAATTAGTGTGTTAAGTGTGTCACGGCTAAATATAGCTGGGATTAGTGTGCAGTGAAGTTTATTAAAGAAGTAGAGGGAAAGGATAAAGGGAATCCTTGTTTTCTTAGTATTTTAGTGTACTGCTTTATTTATTTTTTTCTGAAAGAGAATTTGATTGAATTTATCCCTGATAAATTATTAATTATGCGGCTTTAATGCTGCTAAAAATGAACCTGGCTAATTTAATACAAAAGTGCTAGAAATCTGAGTAAATTGTACATTCAGAGATAAGATAATTTTATTTTGTTGCTCTAAATAATTATTGTTACTTGAAAAATTGTTTACAACATTTTTTTACAACATCACAGTGCTTGGATAATAAAACAAAAATCAACTTTAAAAAATTGAAAAAGCTAGGAGAGAGATTTGTACAGATGTGTAGAACTAGGAGAGAATTGGAATTGAACCCAACCGATGTGCTCTTCAGGGCTAACTGGTTAGATGGAATCTGAACTGTAGGCCAGTGTAATTAGAAAATAGATAGAAAAGTGTAGTTGTAAGAGTACGGGATTTGACCGCCGATTATAAAAATGGCCGGAAAAGGTAAAAAGAATGTTACATGCGTGAGGCTTTTTGATTCCTTTTAGACCCAACCTCTCAAAAAAGTATGTTTTATTTATATAAGGAAATTGTAATGAGAATAAAATTAATTATTAATTATTAATTTTGTATTCTGATTTCATTGTTGGTTGACAGTATTTTGAAAAGGGTATTATCTTCGCCAGAGAATACCTACTTGTACTGTAATATTTGTTTATACTGTAATATAAGTGTATTAAAAATATTGTTATTTGTTTGATTTAAGGTAAATAACGGATGCCTTGCTATAGCAACACCCCGAGAAGTGCAAGAGATAGATATATCCCTTCTGCTTGAACTTCCTTCATGGTTAGAAGATGAATGTGAATTCGATATAATTAACCTTACCAAGTGAGTTTACTTTTATATTGTCTTATTAAAAAAATAATTGTTCATAAAAAATACTTTTTTTTTTTTGAACAAAATTAAAATCTATTTGAGTTATCTAGAAACACATAAGGAACTGTTTTGTAGACAATTCTATGATCTCTAATTGTGTTTAGAATGGCTTTTTTGATAAAACTAATCTTTTTTTTTATACAGTTGTGAAAAATAAGACATATTTTCCAAGATAGCACTTTTGATATGTTTATTTTGATCATTAATAACCTAATACTTAAACCTAATTCCTATTTAGTTCCCCAATTTAACCTTTATTGACAACTATGTTTAATCTTGGATTTTTTTATTTCATTTATCACTTAATTTATTTATTTTATTAATCAAATATTGTTTTTTTGCAGAGAGCCCGAGTCAATTCCTACTAGTTCGTTCCTAGTTATTCAAACTCCGTCAGACAAACCAGTTCTTTCTACTTCCCCTCTTCCGTCCAACCCTTCATCTAGCCCTCAACCTGCCTTCGGAGGCCAGACTGGTCGCGGAGCATCTGCTGTTAGTATCTATTTATTATTTAATTATTGCTAACTGTTAATTATTTTTACCTCTAGAAAGCCAGATCTTCTAACAGAGAAATCATGCTTATCAATGAGTGTATATATATCCGTAATGCAATGAGCATGTAAGAAAAAATAACAGTAGGAGAGCAGGACATTTAAATAATCACCTGAACTAAATTCAATTCCAAGTTAGTCAGATCCTTCTGACTCATATTTATTTAAAATGGCATCGCCTTTTATATGTACATAGTAGTATAAATTAAAAAAAAAAAAAATCTGTTAGTTGATCCTGTAGAATAATCCAATAGGAACAAATGGACAACTTATATAATTTTCAATATAAGTAAAATGTCTACTCTTTTCAGCCAACAGTAGTTGGCTGAATTAAATGAGTGGTATTAACCACTAAATTACTTACTGTGTGCCATTGTTTGCTATTTAAATCCTGGATGGATTTTTATATCATTGTGGCATTTTTAATTTATTTTACATTATATTGATGTATAACAAAAATAAATAAAGTAATCCCATATTATATGACTTAGGTTTTTAATGGGCAGTGTCTAACAAATCTAGATCAACTGGAGACTTTCTTAATCCCAACATTTACATACCCATTACAGGGTTCATTCTCAAGCGAGTTGCTCTGGGAGTCAACTACACTCTTATCTAGGACAACTCCCTTTAGAATAATCCCGGTAATGGGCTTAAAATGTCGGGATTTACAAAATATCTAGAAGAATCTAGATATATCACCTAATACAATTAAACTTTTTTTTTTTTTTTTTTTTGTTTAGAGAAATAAGCTAAGAAACTTTGTTGTAATCTTCCAATTAAATTGGAACCAAATAAATTATTGGTAATTATTAGTCATATTTATCAGGGGGAATCATAGTTGTAAACTATTTAGTTTACAGCTAGCCCCCCTTTATTAAATTCTAATGTCTATGGTTAGAATTTATTAGATGAATGCCCATAATTAAAAGGACATAGAATACATCACTACAGATCCATTTGTCTTTAAAGCAATACTAAATGTAGTGTGTTCTTAGGGGGTTTAATATGGTACTTTAATGGTACTTATTTTTTTAATCCCCAAAATTCTATCACCATTATAAACATAATGAGCATTATTATGATTAATTGGTTTAATTTTAAAGAATAGTAATACATTTGTTCCAAGTCCTAACTGGGCTGATATTTCTTTGTATAGTTTAATACCTGCCTACTAATAAGCCTGGAAACACAAGCAAGTTTCACCACATCTGTGACTTTTTTTTGCTTTAGCAACTTTTCAATAGCACTTTTAAAAATGAAATCAATAATAATTAACAAGTTTAAAATTAACAATTAATTTTTAAATTAAATTCTATTAGATTTTATTAAATGAAACAATGTACTTGACATTTTATATATGCAATATTAAAATATTAAATACTTATTACGTGTTTTCCACTCAGAGTATAACGCTATTTGTTCCTGGCTTAATGCAAAAGCCAGTTTCAGCCAAGTTCTGTTTAATGATGCTTTAAGACATCACTGAAAATGTTTCCAATAATGAAAGTGAAATTTTAAACTTCATATCAATTCAACGTATTAACCAATATTGATAACTTGCAATTAAGAGCTGTCGTTCTTTGCCTATATAGGCAAACAACCCTTTCACCTGTTAATTATTATAAATCCCAGTATTAAAACCAAAACAAAGACTATTGTTTTATTACGGTGCCATTCAAGTTCATTATTTTATTTAACTTACTGTTACATGCTAATTTGATTATTATTATTTATTAATTAACACTTATTTAGTTTTTATTTCTTGAAGTTTACCATGTATATTATTTAAGTATTGTCACCAAATCAGATTATCTGATTGGGTACATTTAACATGATTTTATTCAAACAGGTTTTGCTGGGTTCAATTTTCAACATACCTGAATTCATTTCTGCATTTTTAAATATATATTTTTTTGTTGTTTTTCATAATTTTGTTTTATAGGGTTGTCGAAATCAAGGCGAGATCTCAGGCTACAATTCTAAAGGGGTTAAACCCCTACCGGTAAGAACTCTAAACAAAGACACATTACGCTCAAAAACAAAATTACATTCTTCTTTGTTTTCTTCCTCTTCTTCGGAAAAAATGGAAACCAAACAAACCTACAAATTTCCTTTTTTTGTGTCCACCTTTTTTTATTTGTGGTTTTCTTAAATTTCATATTTTATTTCTTTTTCATCCTCTGCTCCTTTTTTTTATTCTTTTCACTATATTTTTCTCAAGCGTGTTTTTGTTTAATTTTACAAATCTTAGATTATATTTTCATTTTATCGTCAGTGTTTTTCATGGTTTTATTTTTACAAAATGCTTATTGGTATATGGTGTTTTCTTTAGTTTTTTCGTTTAATTGTTATTTTATAAATTATAATTTTTTTTTTTCTTGAAAAGTATCTATCTGTATTGGCTACTTCCTTATTTATTTTCAGGTGATATTGGTGTAAGTTGGTTTTATTTTTATGAAAACGTTATTGTTTAAAATTGGATTAAAAAAAAAATTAAACAGCTTATTTTTATTTTTCTATTTCATTTTTTGTTTTGTTTAAAAATGGGCAAAATTTACGATATATGATTTGTTATTGTATCAGCTTTTTGTTTGGCTACAGTTTCCAAAATGCCTAGAATGAATATGAAAGTATATTATTACCCTGCTGATGCATTTTTTTTTTTTATTTTAAACTCTTTGTATTAAAATAAAAAATTATAATATAAATAATTACTTGTAGGATTGTAAAAAATTGCAATTTTAGTGCATAAAAATCTAGTCAGTTGTCTAATTCCATTTTAGAAGCAAATATTTTCCTAATTTAGGTTTAATGTCTCTAGTCTTGACTCATGCTTGCTTAAGACAGTTCATTCCTACTTTCTCCAGTTATGATGGTTCTTTTTGATGTACTGGTGTTATAGCTATTGTACAGCTAAGATAAATATATCTCGACATCTATTCAGGATGAACCATGAAAAGATTTATAAAAAGGAGATAAACCTAATAAGAAATAAATGCTTGCTTCCAAATGATAATTATACACCATCAAACTAATAAATAAATCGATCTATTAGGATTAAAACATGTTTAAAAATAATTTACCTTTTGGATAACTGTAGAACACAATTGTATTTGATTTTGTGTAGGAATTATCTGGTCACATAATATTTACATTAGTAGTACAATGTGTTCATTTGACAACTCCCCACTACTCCTCATAAACTTGAACTTCTGTTTTATTCTAGTTAAAGATCATAAAATTTGCAGTTTAGATGGTACATCATCAGTTAAAGATTCTGGAAATTGGTTGAAAAAAAAGAGTTTCAGATTCAAATGCATGTAGGATGTACTAAATATGTAAACATTCCCAATATTAATACTATTTGAAGTATGATTGTTGATTCTTTAATAATAGTATTGTGAATTCCGTAAGCTATTTTTCTAAGTGGTTATATTCAGTGCCAAGTAAGTATAGGAGTGTAGAATTTAAGATAGATAAAAATGATTGGGTCAGATTTAAACTACTGTACTCTTCTGTTTTCGCAAGTTTAATGAATTCATTGAAGTTGACCACTCACTTAAAAATATAATTAACCTACCTGAATCCTCTTCTACCGAGGGTGTTAAAAAGCATTTCTAGCTTTTTGACTAGGTTTGAATCTGTTAAAAATTGAAGGCGGTTGAATCCACTATGGTTCCATACTTTGCTAAAGCTGCTGGCAGTGGATCCACTATGGTTCCATGCTTTGCTAAAGCTGCTGGCAGTGGATCCACTATGGTTCCATGCTTTGCTAAAGCTGCTGGCAGAGGATCCACTGTGGTTCCATGCATTGCTAAAGCTGCTGGTGGTTGGATCCACTATGGTTCCATGCTATGCTAAAGCTGCTGGCAGAGGATCCACTATGGTTCCATGCTTTGCTAAAGCTGCTGGTGAGCTGCTGGCAGAGGATCCACTATGGTTCCATGCTTTGCTAAAGCTGCTGGTGGTTGGATCCACTATGGTTCCATGCTATGCTAAAGCTGCTGGCGGTTGGATCCAAAATGGTTCCATGCTTTGCTAAAGCTGCTGGCGGTTGGATCCCTAGTGGATCCAAGCACACTCTTCTGGCACTCTTTTGTTCTTTTCCTCATGTGTCAGGCAGAACCCTCTTAGATGAGTCCATAAGCCCTAAGGCCCATTTCACACGAGACGATTAGTTGATTTAACTAGTTGATCGGGCGGTTGAAAAGGAGTGTAGCCGGGTAGCAAGGGTTAAGGAATCGCCCGAATCCCTTCACACGCAGTCAACTAGTCCGCCTAGCCGGCTAGGGGCCAGGCACATGTGCCGCTAGCGTTCTCATCCCCGCCGGTTGATTCAACTAAAAGGAAACTACAAGGCATTAGCCCTTGTTGATTCCACCAGTTGACTCGTGTGAAAGAAAGTCTTCACACTGGCAGTCAACTAGTTAATCACTAAAATCGCCTTGTGTGAAACGGGCCTAAGAGTTTGTATCCACAAAGTATCCCAACAACAAATTGTTTAAAAGATTCTCTTTCATCGTGTAATCTCATTTGGCATTATTTAAACCCGCACCTCTGTGGTGTACGTTCCTCAATTGGAAGATCTGTTGAATTGGTTAAGTGTCAATATTCTATTTCCCTTTTTTCTACTCTAAGGGGTTGAACCTGAATTCATAGACCACTTACTAGGTGGGTTCATTAAACAAACGTGGGCCTGATTAACTCGTTATTTGATCAATCAAAACAGAAGAGGATAGACAACTTTACACATTTTGATTATAAGCCTGAAAAATTTCAGCTATCATGGTTTGAGCTATCACATGATATAAAACGCACAATTTTCCTGAGGAGACCTTATCAGAGAATGTTATCTCCTTGATCCCTATTTACAAGCAATTCCTCCTATTTACTAGCATTTCATCTAATGAAAAAATATGAAAGATGTGAAAGATCACCTCTACACATTATCTATGTCACCATTTAGGGTAATGTTCTCATTAAACAAAGCATTAAATTTTAGGCTGAATAATATTGTTCCGTTAATAACAACTTTAAACACCCTCATCCCCCCCCCCCCCTAAAAAATTGTTATGATATACATAGAAAAAATTAAAAATCCGTAATTTAACTAAAATATTTTTATTAAGTACTAAAGCAGAACCTAATTTTAATGGACCAAAAACCTCATAATATAAGGGTTAGGTAAAAAAAAGTATAACACAAAAAAATTAATGAAGGTTGCTGAATATTATCTGGCTGTACTATGAACACGAGACTTTCATCAGTTAGTAACTTAAGAAATAAGATGCGAACGAACCTAGAAATATTGTTAGAAAATATTGTTCTCATTTTTAAACCAATAGCCTTTTTGTTATAAAAATGAATGCAGTGTTCACATATTTTAAATTAAACCTATGTATAAGGTTGTCTGTTATTTTATGTACAGTAAACACTTATATAGCTAACTACTCTACTTTCATAATATGAACATCATTTTAATTATTATTTCAACGAATTTCTACTGTAAAATATATTTTATTCCAACTTAAATTCTAGATTTATAACTTTTCAAGCACGATTCACACATTTTACACACACCTATATCATCTCTAATCTCGAATGAAAATTCTTAATGGAATCTTTTATCTCTGTTTTTTCTCTACCAATTTCTCTCTGCCTGATACTTCAGCTATTTAAATCTGAACTTTACAAATTTTGTTACTTTTTCTCAAAGCACAGCACATTTCTATCTATTGTACCACTTTTTTTAATTACTTAACACATTTTATTCTATATTAAAGATTTTATAAATAAGGGTTATTATTTTTGTTTGTTTTCATTAAAAGAAAAATAACTAGTCTTGAAATTGGTTTGAATAACATATTTAGTTATTTATATAAAATGAAGTTAAAAGATGTCAGGGAATAGCAGCCTCCGCCCCATCTTTTATATTTAACCATCTCGCTGGCTCTGAATCAATCCATTATCTTAATCAATGGACATGGGTTTTTGTGCAGTATGATCAAAACTGAATTAATTGCATTCTAACATTATTATTTTTTATTTTTTATTTATGATAATTCTAGTTTCACTGCTGAAAATCTTCATTTAACTTTTTAAATAACTTGAAACCTTTGACGGTTGTGTGGAGAATAAATCAGTACATGGGTCTAAGAGGTTTCAATGGTTTTCCTATAGGTTTCTTTGGTTATCATATCTTCTAAAATAAATTGTTAGCAAATCCAATAATTGTAAAAACCACTGCATTAATAATAAATTTAAATAAAATTATATTTATACCTAAATAATAGCTAATGTAAATGGCTATTGAGATTAATTATTTGTTACTTATTAATTTTAATTTTATTAGGATATGTGCAAGATTATAACTTTGTAAATATCTGTAAATTTAATTATAGGCTTTGATTGAGTAAGAGAGACAGATAAAAATTGACATAAGCTTTCCTCTATTTGTTTTAATCAAGAAAATTCTCAATACGTTTTGACACTTACATTCCAGTTTTGTAGATCTTACATTTATCCATCAGTAAAAAAATGTTTGGAAGGGTGTTGTTAATCGAACATTACAAGGCTGGGAGTGAATCCGTGAAAATAGATCATCACAAAATAGACCGTCTTAAAAATTCTTTTAATTTTACCTTTTCTTTATCTCCGCTAAGTACAAGTAGTTAGGGTCGTATATCTTTAAATGTTGTCTCTTTTCTAACTCTCCCATTTATAAGTAGCTACCATTGTATACTTAGTAATGTGTGTTAAGGTGAAAACACACGGTATAGAAAACTATCGTATAGTTTTTACTATAGCTGTAGTAAACTAGCATTTATGCCGACATGAGTTCTAGTTTTAGTTGGCTATTCGTATAGTTTACTATCCTATAGTTGTATTATACGCTATACATACAGAAATATTACTATACAGAGGGGCCACACGAGAAGGAATAAAAACTATACAGTAACAAGTATAGTTTTGATTCTTTCTCGTGTGGACCCTCTGTATAGTAATATTTCTGTATGTATAGCGTATAATACAACTATAGGAATAGCCAACTAAAACTAGAACTCATGTCGGCATAAATGCTAGTTTACTATAGCTATAGTAAAAACTATACGCTAGTTTTCTATACCGTGTGTTTTCACCTTTAGTGTTAGTAGTATTTTATAATTAATATTTAATAAAATAACGTAAAGAACTTCATTGCTACCGAAAATCCCACGATACCTCCCATTTTTATTTTTCCCTGAAAGTATGAAAAATCCGTTTAATTGAATTATTTTTCTTTTAGTCTAACTCACAGTAATTTAATAATTATGATATTTACAGTATCAAATATAAAGTTTTATAGTTAACAATGTTGGTTGATTGTCTGCACCTCTTGAATTCTTCCTTGTAATAATGTAAGGGCACTTAACGTGTTAAAAATGTGTTTGTAATTTGATTTAAACTAGAAATCTCTTCGGTATTGCAGGCTTTAATGGGTGGAGTTATTATCACCATCGAGATATTTCTGGTTAATATGATACCTTAAAAGATCTAAAGACTTAACTTCTTTGATCTATAAAAAAATTAAACCTTTTTTTAAGCAAGCTCAAGTTACAATAAACTAAGCATTGTCAGATATCTGAAACCTCATCCTGCAATTTTCACAGAAAACCCTATATTAATAATAGCAAAAACCTGTGAAAGCCTGCTCTTTAAATAATATGTTTCTTATTTCTCTTTTAGTGTTAAACCTAGTTTGATTAAGTGTTGGGGAATATGTGTTTAAAATATATAACTCCTTTGTTAATATTGTTTTATATGTTGACATTTTTAATTTTTTAAATTTATTTTTTCCAAATTATTTATGTTATTGATGGGTATTTTATGATTTATGTATATTTTTCTCTTTTTTTTTACAAAAAAATCTGTTATTTATGCTGTTTCTAAAGTAATAAATAACCCATAATAATAATTATTAATTATACATTTATTTAGAATATCATAAGAATTATTTGTATTATTTAAGTTGATCAACTTTATGGAACATATTTTCCCCATTAAGAATGAAATGAGGGCCCGTTTAACATTTTTTTGGAGATGTTTATGAATTTAGGTTTGAATCAGACTAGATATGGAGCTAGCTTAGAAATAAATGTATTAATGGGACTCGTTTCAGACTAATCTTTCAAACACTAATTCAATAAATTCAAATTTAGTCCTTTATTTACTGAAACCTTTCCTTTCCTAAATGGAACTAGAGGCGCGATCAAACAATATCTATTTCCATCTTCAATGTATGAAACAAGAATGATCTTCGCTATCTTTAATTTATTTTTTATACAAAGGTGATAGGTTTTTTAGCTTTTTAGGCAAAATTGAAAAAAAATCTAATTCTTAAAACAACTTAGAGAATTAATAAGGAATACTATGCACCAAATTATTGTTATTCTGATTAATTTTTATCATTCTGGTCTATTCACAATTTTTCAGTTATAATTTATTAGATTATTTTATGTTATTTTTAAACCTTTTTTAAAAAAAATAAATTCTTATTGAAATAGTTAAAAAATGCTGGGTTATATTTGTTTTGCTTACTGCTGGTCAGATGAAAGGAGTCAACTTCCCAGGGTCCCACGACCCACGTTTCTGTCAGTTTGTCATTGATAGAAGTCGTCACTTGTTGAAACCGGTGAGATTTTCTGTAAAAAACAACTTACAGAATCTGGACAAACATCTCTAAATTCTATCCACTTAATTTAGAATTTTCCTTTTTTTTTAGTTGTAGTTTGTACATATTTTATTTTTAGGTAGTCCATTTTAAATTTTTAAAACCTAAAATTAATCTGTGTTTTTTATTACGTTTCTTTCCTTTGTATCTTTTTCTAGAAATGTTTGTAATTTTATTTTTTCCTTATCTTCTTGTTGGAATTATAAATATGTCTATTAGTGTTTTATTATTTTTTTTATTTTTTGTAAATCAGTGTTCTTTTTTTTAATATTTTTTCTATTAATTAGTACAAATTCAATTTGAATATCGTGGAATTACAATGATTCTCTATTCAAGTTTAAATTACTGATATTAGAATTCCTCTCCCCAAATAATAATACTAGAGTATCAACGAATATTTGTTTTTGTGGAGAAACATTTGTTCTATCTTGCTATTGATGTCAACCCCACTTAAACACTTACAGTCTATAAAATTAGAGTTGGCACAATCGAAGGCGGGAAACAACAAACGTGGAAGTAGTTTTGGGGTTATAAAAAGGGAAAATCGGTGTTGCCATGTTATATATTTTTTTTTGTACAGGAGTAGAGTAGATCATTTTTTTCTGAAGTTGCATTCAACATGGGGGACCAATAAAATCGTTTCCCTCAAAATTTTCCCGCCTTTTGATTGTGCCAACTCTAATCTTATAGACTGTAGTTTACTCTAAATTATCAGCTCCAAGATAGATTCTAGTTTTCGATTTGATTAATTTTACATGTTTTGATCATTAAAATGCATTACAACTTCAAAACCAATAATACAGTTGTGGCATTTGAAATTGCATATAATTCTATTAAAAATGTCAAAAGACAATTTAAAAGAAATTATGCTTGTTTTTTTAAATTCTGTTTTTACCACTTTTAGTGTGATCTCTTAGTACATCTCTCCTTATTGATTCTGAAAAGAGCACTTCTTTAGATGGTTACTCCCCTTAGACAAAAAATAGAGGGGAGTAACAATCTATATAAGGTGTACGGAATGTTCTTCTTTAGACTTTTACTCCCCATATAAAAACTTAAGTGTGGTATTCCTTTGTCCCAAAGTACATTTGACTAAGCATGCTTTTGTCTTAATACTTATTTAGTCTAAGTCATTAATATTATAAAAAGCTTAAGGGAGTAACAATCTAAAACGTACCCTGAAAAGTGCAAAGCTCACCAAAATTGGCCATTTTATGAGCTTTAATAATATGACAACTCCTATCTTTTGTTGTTTGGCATCTACAGACCTTAATTTGAACTCCAAGTCCTTTTCACATAGAATGTACTTTATGAGAGATGAACAAACAACAAAAGATAGATGAGCGTAGGCCTCATATTAAAGCTTATAAAATGCGCCAATATTATTAATTAAACTTTCTTAGTCCAGATATGTTATCTTCTTTGTTATGTTACTAAGGTAAATGTAGGGTTACAGTCCAGTCACAAGCACTTTTGACCTCAAAACTCTTTATTTTTAAATTAAATTAAATTAAATTTTTAAATTAGGTAAACAACATAAACACATTTTTATCCCTTGCTGACTGGACTAGTAAATGTACTTTTAAATTTAATTGGGTTTAAGTAAACTTTAATTTTGTGTCAATTGGGTTGTAAATATAGTAATATAAATACATTGATGCAAAAAAGAACCTGCATTTTATTTATTATGTAAAACTTACTACTACTTCAGAAAACATCTACTAAATTTAGTATCAAATATTAAACCTCTACAATTAGGTACTTTTTAATGCAAAATTTAGGTTGGAGTTCTTCTTAAATTTATTAAAATTGTGGTCTTTGACTTAGCTTAATCTAGGATACTTAAGAAAATACATTAATTTTAATAATAAAATAAAAATATAAAATTTATTTAGGGAATTTTAAATTAATGGCAATCCATTCATAAAAATCTAAATCATTAATATAATAATTATTTAAGAGGAAGGGAGGAAGACAGATAAAAATTATCCCCGGTTAAGTACGCAGACCACTGAGCATTTGATAGAAGTCAAACAGTGAGGAACAAACAACTTGTTCCTCCCTACCAACCGCTTGTTTAACTCTAGCTGAACAAGTTTGTTTAAAGAAACCACCTGTTCTAATCTTGCAGTTAGGCCACTTATTTGGGGCCTGTTTACTAAATCCCTCTGGAGTTTAGTCACTTTGCACACCAATATGCCGCTGAATCTAAAATACTATGATTCATTGTGAGTTAGTGAGCCATGGAAATCTAAGTATCTTAATAAGGGATCAAACCTCTGACCTCAAAACAATTATTCATAGATGGCCTAGCAACCAATGCAACCAATTGGAAGTCACCAATTCCTTTTGGACCACGGCTACTCTCAACTTTGAGCTAAGAAAGAGGATGACTTTCACCTGTTCCAAAAATTTGTAGAATTTATATAATCATTTGAGTGGAAAGAAACAACTAGCACTGCTAGGAAACGATTCTCCGATATAAGCTCATTAGGTTAAACACTGTTCCCGAAACACAAGAAACTTCAACACATTCATGAACAATTGTTTAACTCAATGCAGTGCATGCAGAATAAAACCAAAAAATTAACTTTAAATGACGAATCAAGCTAGGATAGAATGAAAAGTATTTATAGAACTGTTCAGATAGAACATGGCTAACTGGTTTGATAGATATGTCGGCATAGTTAGTTAGTTTGTAGTACATGGTCCACCCTCCGTCACATTTTCACCTGTTCTACCCCTCTCTTTAATAATAATATCAATGATTTAATCAATTTAAATCGTATTCCTTTTAAATTTTTAGCTTTATTCAAAAATAATATCAGAGCTATATTATTTTGCATGTTACTGCTAGTTGTATTATGGCATTTTTATTATTTTATATGTTGAAAAAAAAAAAGTTTCATTTATTACACATAATTCAAAAGGAGATTTTCATAAATTATTTACTTAACGATTTGTTAATAAAATAGAGATTTTTATGGGAATCACTAATAATCTCTTAATATATGCACACTAAATAAACCTACTTTCAATCAAAGAATTTTTTGGATTGCATACTCTTCTTAAAAAATTTAATCTGAATAAGATTTATAATGCTAATGACATTATAAATTAATCAAACATCATTTTAAACCTTTAACAATTGTGTAAAAGTTTTTTGTTTCATTTTAGCCACGTAGATTAAATTAATATTAAAAAATTAAAATTAGTATTATATTGATTTACTTCAGTAATTATAAGTAATATTTATTGCAACCTGTAGTTAGTTTGATTTTTTAAATTTATTTGTTTGATTTTTTTTTTTTTTTTTTTTTTTTTAGTTTAATTTTGAAGCATGTAGTTTGTTCACATTCATATATTTATGTAATGAAGTATTTTTTTAGCTACACAATTTCTTGCATCAATTAGTTAAGCGCACGTAGACTTTTATTATTTTAATTTTATGTGATTAATTTATTTGTTTTGTAGTTTGTTGAAAATAATCTTGTTTTAAATAGATTTTTGTTTATTGGATATTCATAATATTTTTTTTTGTATTTGTGAAAATTTTAAATTAAAATATATTATTATTATTTATTAAAAAAAAAGTAAATCATAACTCTCTCCAGCTTGAACCCAGGTCTTACTTTTTACTGGTCTTATATTACTTTGCTTTGTAAGTTTCATCGCACACCTATTACCCCAATTTTGGACCACTTCCCGTCATTCAATCTTCTTCAAATTTTGCACATAGAAACAACTAAGGTGAAGAATACAGAAACCAAAATAATAATAATAAAAAAACAAAATGGCGTCAAATTTCTTTGCTTTTTAAGTTTCATCGCACACCTATTACCCCAATTTTGAACCACTTCCCGTCATTCAATCTTCCCCAAATTTTGCA
>KZ651366.1:247272-260082 GCA_001010745.2 Gerris buenoi
ACAAATATATATACCACTTAGGGTTAGTGTTTAATTTTCGGCGCCATTTTGTCAAAAAACATCGAAATTATTCGTGTCCCCCCCCCCTTCCCCTTACTAATTTTGTTTCACAATACCAACGAAACCCTTTTTACGTGAGAATTCACGCCTTACCAATTTATTTTTTATTGTGTCTCATATGCTGTTGATAAAGAGGAAAATTACTGTGGTGACTCAAAATTTAAATTGACCATTATGATACATTTACACGTTGTATTCCCCTGACTGAACTGCTATTGAATTATCAGTTCAGTTTATAGTTATCTTGTGCCCATGGGCGCCCATACCTATGGGCAGGGGGGGGGGCCTTGGCCCCCCCCTAGGTCTTAGGAAAAGAGGTAAAATATATACTTCCGAGGTGTTTTGCTTTCAAGAAACCTACCCCCACCCCCTCCCCGGTTGCATTGGCCCCCCCTGGAAAAATTCATATGGGCACCCATGTACTATTATTCTAAAGAAAGAAAAAAAACAAAAAACAAACAGGGGCGTAACAATCTAAAGAAGTATCAAAGTGTCTATCTTCTATCCAAAAACACTCATGTACAAAGAATTTAATCAAAAAGTTCATTATGCTTACCAATAAACAACGACGAACAAGGTTACAAAATATCAGAATTGGAATAGCAGGAGGATACTTTACTTAACGACACTACAACTATTCATTTAGGATTGTTACTATTCACAAGATATTCATCAATTTTCTTTAGACATCATTTTTATATATAGCTTGATTTTCCTGTGAAATGCGCGTCACGAAGGGGAAGAGTCCGGTGTTTTGCTTTCACTACTGGAAGCATATTCAAGGGTGTGGTGCATAGTGATGGTTACTTGAAGCAACAACAAGACATACTGTATGTACTTAAGACATTGAGTATGTCTTGTTGCTTCAAGAAAACATCATGATGCACCACACCCTTAAATATATGCTTCCAGTTGTGGAAGTGAAACATCGGACTTCAACCCCTTTGTGACATGAATTTCACCGGAAAACCAAGCTATTTATTATGATTCTACCTGTGGAAGCCTATTTGTGTGCAGATTAGTGTTGCGACAATGACAACTCACCTCAAAATAAGTTGTTTTTGCACATTTATTTCCGTAAAAGCTCAAAATAAGTTGTTTTTGCTAAGCTAAGGCAACCACATTTATTTCCGTAAAAGTAAAAGTTTGTTTTGATTGGTTGGACTTAAAATTGATATAGTAACTGATCAAAATTAATTTACTTTAACTTCAACTGGTTTTTAAACACACTATAACTGCATCATATTCATTCCCTATTGTTGGGTACCTAGCCATGTAGGAATTTCCGGAAATGAGACAGCCGGACTGAGAACTGAGACAGAGATTATACCTAGAGACTTTGACTGTTACATCAGGACAAAAATAAAAGAGAAATGGCAACACACTTGGACAGACACTGCAAACAATGAACTATGACGCATAAAACCTTTGCTAGGTGACTGGACCTCCACATATAGGAAAAACAGACAGGAAGAGACGGTACTTTGCAGACTAAGAATAGGACATACTCGACTTACTCACAGTTTTATTTGTTTACTAGAGATAGAGAAAGACCAAGATGTAGACTATGTGACGATACTTTGACTGTAGCTCATCTACTGACCGATTGCCAACAACTTGACCTACTTAGAATTACACACGACTTATCAGACAACTTAGCAGATATTTTAGCAAACAACTCGACTCACGTGAGAAAACTGATGCACTACTTTACAGGACGCTAATTACATTACTGAAATCTGAATTTAATTGTGGCTTATTTGTAATTATTTATACACATTGTTTAACTACTATTTAATTTAAATCTTGCATAGGCGCATATAACCATGTTGTTTGGCGCCTAAAATAAAACAAACTATTCATTCCATCAATGATTAGCTAATCAACTTGTTTACTCTTCAAAAATCTAAAATAATAAAATAATTCAAATTATTAAAAAACTAAAATATTATGACAAAATTTGGCAAAATATCGCAAAACCTGGTGGTTGTGTTTAATAAATATTCTAGTGAGCAGTTGAAGTTAAAATAATAAGGAGAAAAGGGTAATTTAAGATTAATTTAAAAAAAAAAAAAAAAAATTAAATATAAAATTAAGCCTGTTGCCACAGGTTTAATGTATGGTTGTTTAGAAAACACCTTAAGCCTTAAAATGATTCTCATCTATGCCAACTTATAAACAGCTTAGTTTTTCCGTGAAATCCTTGTCAAAAATGGGTTGAAGTCTGGTGTTTTGCTTCTCCTTCTGGAAGCATCAATCAGAATGTCGAACTTCAAACCCTTTGTGACGTGGATTTCACGAATCTACCCGTGGAAGCCTACACTCCAAGTTTAAAGGCCAACTTACTTACACTTCCATATAAAAAGCCCTCTAGACGTGGCGCCCGGGTCAGCTTGACCCGGTTGGTTGACACAATATGTTGGTAAAAATTACGTTTTTTAGTGGAAATGTTCTATTTTAAAGGTTTTTTTTTTTTTTCAACTCTAAATATAATTTGTAAAAATAATTTAATCAAAAAACTCTTCGAATATGTTTTCTCGTATCGCAATAAAAGTAGTTTTTTAAAATAAACATGTTAAAAGAATCTTCTCTGTTTTTAAAATTTGTTTGTTTGCATTGCTAATCAGAGCATTATGATTATGAATAAGATAATCATTGGTGATCTGAGTAGCCGAATGTCTCGCCTAAAACCAAGGTCTTCAATCTGTATATCTACCAGGTGATTTTTGAATCCTGGGAAGATAAGACATGTTTCACAATAATGATCATATTAAGTGGTCAAGGAGAGACAAAGTGGAAATAATTAATTTATTAAATTTAACAACACTCAACTCAAGAGGATTTAATTAAATAAACATTCAATTTCAAGTGCAAATTAAAACCCAATTAAAAAATTTGAAGTAGTTTTAAGATATGGCAAAATGTATATAAATAAGGAATGCCGACGAGTATATGAATTCAGTTTGTGAAAAGGTTTCTTTGTTAGTATCAAGTTTAGTAGTAAATATGATGAAATTAATCGTAGTTTTGGGCTTGATGGCCGTTGCATCTGCTGAGATATACACAGCAGATTTGCAAGACGAAGTGACAGCGGAGTTAGCATTGTTCAGAGCTGTTTATGGACATCATCTTGATGAAATTCCGTTTGGGAGTTTCAGCACTGAAGATTTCTCTATGAAAAACATTCGTGTGAGGGGACTAAACAATGTTAAACTTTCAGGACCGAGTCAGATGTATGTCAATACTCAGTACTTGACTGCTTTGGCCCAAGGAGTCATCGGTGTTGAAAATGCGGAGATCTTAGTCGAAGAATTTGCAGCTCCCTACTTGTTTTACGAAGGTAACCAAACTTTGTACAACGTTTCATTTACCGTTGAGAAGATTGCTCTTAATATACACGAAGGAATTCACTTTACTCTCCCTGGATCTTGTGAGGTGAGCTATGGTTACGAATTTATGGCTATGGATGGTACTGTACTTCACTCATCTGACCCCAAATTCAACAACAAAGATGTTACTCCCTTCGTGCATTACACAGTTCGCTTAGCCATCAATGACTACCTTGCCAAGAATGTACAACAACCACCTGAAATCAAAAATTGTGTTCCCTTTGCACATTCTTCCAACAAGGTTCAATCTTATCTGTCTAACTTATTTTAATAACTAATTATTTTACCTTTAATAAATAACAATTTAAAATTGCAAACCCTTTTTGACAAATTCTATTTTATTTGTCATGAACTAAATGTAATAACTATATTCTCATTTTCTCTTAGAAGAAAACTATCTAAATAAAATTAAGAAATTGTAAAAAAAATAAATAAAAATAAAAATTCTGTAAATAAATAAATATAAATGTATTTACAAAAAAAGCAGTTTTAATCCTTATTTATTTCCTTTTGTACAGTGGACATCAAGATATGGAGTAAGAAAAATCTTTGTTAATTGCACGTTACTTTGGTAATGCTAAAGATCTAAGTAGCTCTAGATCGGTAACTATAGGTTGTCAACAATGGCATATCTTTTTACCATAGTTTTTTTTTTATCATTGATTTACTATAGTGCTCTGAATATAAGACGCAATTTTTTTCAGTTTTTGCATTGCGAAAATTGGGATTCGTCTTATACTTGAGGCCCATCTTATAATGGATGAATTAAAGTGTAAGAGTCCAGAATAGGATTCCTTTCTGTAAACAACGTTGCGTAAGCTAACAACCTTTATTCTACTAATTTCTCGTTTAAGTATCACTGAGATTGGGTTTTACTTTTGACATTTTCATGTTTTGGATATGCTACATAACTTGAAAAGTGAAACAAACATATCAGGAGGTCATCAAGAGGTAGGAGGTAAGTTTATTGACCCTTATCCGCTGTCGCTAGGGCGTCCCCTCCCCAAGTGACTCTAAAACACAGTACACTGTAATAGGAGAATAGAAAAAGTTAGGAGCTAACCAACAAGGCAAGGGTTGCCTTTAGATTTTTCTCTCTAATCCAACCGTATTCGGTTGCCTCAAATTCTAAATTAAAATTTTAAATTGTAGATCTAAAATCTAGGCAACCATGGATCCATCAAACTTTTTGATAATGCAACCTAATACGGTTGGATTTGGAATGAAATTACCTCTCATTTGATATATAACTCGATATAATAACTGATGAGGGTATATTAATTACGTTACTCACCTGTTAATACCTGGCAACTCCATAGTAAAGGAAAGTAGGCAACCCTTATTTTTTGAATTCCATGGGGTCGATTCTCTCAGTTAACGTTCGATTTTCATAAATAACATATCGGGGAAGTTAAAGTAAGGGGAAGGTTATAAACAGTTTTATTATTTAACATCGTCGGTACGTGATATCGCTAGGCAACCTATTTGCGATACATCATAGGCAACCTTCCCAATGTTAAACTTTCAGGACCGAGTCAGATGTATGTCAATACTCAGTACTTGACTGCTTTGGCCCAAGGAGTCATCGGTGTTGAAAATATTTGGCAAAATATCGCAAAACCTGGTGGTTGTGTTTAATAAATATTCTAGTGAGCAGTTGAAGTTAAAATAATAAGGAGAAAAGGGTAATTTAAGATTAATTTAAAAAAAAAAANGCTTCAATTTGCAAGAAATGTACGAAAAATATAATAATCGGCGTTTACATCTGTTGTTATAGAAGTGTCGACACTTATAGCTGAGAGTAGAAACATAAATCTCAGACATAAAGTTTTAAGTGTTTACACTACTGAGATTTCTGTCTGACATAAATGTCAGGTGTAAACCCACCTTAAGAATAGCAGTGTTCAAAGAACCAGCGGACATTTATCATGGCCACCCTAAAGCTAGGCGCACACTGGAGACAAAACAGTCTGCTACTGCCCACAGATAGTCTGAAGACTGTTTTGTCTCCAGTGTGTGCCTAGCCTAAGAAAACATGTTTTTATTGTTTTTCATAACTATTGATTAAATGGCATAACTTATTATAGATCTTAAGTAATATTGCATAATGGCTGTTTACTGATCTACTTAATCTACAATGATTAGGAGCACAACTTTTATTATATTACATTTACTATTGTTAAATTACTATTTCAGTTTTTTTTTATTGTTTTTTTTAATTTTATAAAAATACTTGTGTTCATAGTTTTGTCAACGAACACCGTATGTTTACTTTATTTAATGACAAAGTGTTAAAATCAAATGTCACATAAGATGCATAAAAACACAGTTTTGACAGGTCATATTTTCAAAATTTTCCGGGGGAGGACCCTCGGACCCCCTCCCCCAATAATGTACAGCTGACGATGCCTATGGATTTTACAGATATTTTGGTTGTTGATTGAAAAATGTTCCTTGATTGCAAAATCCAGCGGCCCTTAGAATCTCTTCAGATTCTGAAATTTGACTCTTTATGCAATCCTGGTGAGAACCCCTGCTATAGAAGTATAGACTAGACTAGACTTCCGTGACGTCACTCTACTTCTCCACAGCTCAAATATTCTACCTTACCTAGTATAGCACTTTTCATACTATTCTTTTATCTAATCAAATAAAGTTACTCCAAGCAGATCATTTTAACTGTTTTATCATTAAACTAGTTTATTTGTAGTATTCTTTTTTTATTGTTATGTTGTTCAATAAATGGAGATTGTCCTAGTTATCACATAAAATTGAGCACCTTCATTTCACCCTTTACTATAAATATAAAATTCATAGAAGACTATTGCTGAATCACTTCCTCTAATTTTAAGTACAGACATAATACTTATAACTGCTATGGCTCATCGGTTAATATCATTTATATAATCGAGTAGTGTCCCGACGACGGCGACGGCGACTCACCTCTAAATGAATTGTAACGTTAAAAATTTATGAGCTATAAGTTGGGATCGAACCAGTGTCTTCCTGCACTTCAGTCGAAAACGCTACGATCACGCCATTCCTGAGTAATGAAGCTCCATGCATAAAACTTATTTTTTAAACAGTAAATATCTATTTAAATAGATAATGATACCTGTAGATTTTAGTAGAGCCTACATCAGGTTTCTATAGCCGTTTATCACTATGTAGCAAACTTAGTGGGTAATAATTCAACATTGCAGTTATAATGCCACAGTAATAATTTGTGATGTACTGCCAGTAAGTCAGTCTTATTCAAATCTCTGATAGAAAAGAGGAGGAGTATTATAACAATCATAAAATTAATACAAAGATTAAAAAATTCCCTTAAATTTCATTGGTTATGTTAAACCTACAATACGTCAAATTGTATCCGGAATATTTCAAAGTGCAGAAGGTAATATAACCGATGGAATTTAAGGGGCCATGGTTTTTTTTTTTTCCACTCAATTCAATTTGTATCCGGAATATAGCAACATGCAGGAGGTAGGTCGATTTTCACGAATTATTAAAAAAAATATTAGCCCCTTAAATTCCATCGGTTATATTAAACCCACAATACACATGGTATTTCACTCAATTCACACAATTTTTTAGTCTCCTGATGCGTGTATTGCTGGTTTAATATAGCCAAGGAAATTTAAGGCGTTTTTTTTTAATAATTCGTAAACATCGAGCTACCTCCTGCATGTTGCTGTATTCCGGATACAAATTAAATTGAGCGAAAAAAAAAAACCCACGTGTATTGCGGGTTTAATATAACCGATGGAATTTAAGGGGCTAAATTATTTTAATAATTCGTGAAAATCGACCTACCTCCTGCATGTTTCTATATTCCGCATACAATTTGAATTGAGAAAAAAAATGTTTACTTGTATTACGGGTTTAATATAATCGATGGAATTTAAGGGGACCTTTTTGTTTTTAGTAATCATATGATATTAATTCCTATTAAACCCACAATTCATGTGTTTATCGCTCAATTCAATTTGAATATATTTAGTGTGGAATTTTAATTATTACAAATTCATTTTTTACACTTCAAGACCATTAAATTGATGTATAACATTCTATGGTAGCTAAAAACTTCTTTTTGGTCACCCAACATATTGGCAGGGCCACAATCTTGGAAATATCAAATGTAAAATCTCCAAAATTTGTCCAGTTGTCTAAAATACCGAGATGTACCTGTATGCTAAATTTCATTTTTTTAGCTACAGTAGTTTATAAGTTGAAACAAGCCAACGGACGGACAGACAGACAGACAGACAGAGCCGTTATTAAAACGTGTACAGTTTATTAAAAAAAAGAAAAAAAAACTCTTAAATCAATCGGTTATATTAAACCCACAATACATGTTTTTTTTTTCTCAATTCAATTTGTATCCGGAATACAGCAACATGCAGGAGGTAGGTCAATTTTCACGAATTATTTATTAAAAAAAAAAAAAAAAATAGCCCCTTAAATTCCATTGGTTATATTAAACACGCAATACACGTGAGGTTTTTTTTTTTTACTCAATTCAATTTGTATCCGGAATATAGCAACATGCAGGAGGTTGCTCGATTTGCAAATTTTTTTTCTCTTGATGCGTGTATTGCTGGTATAATATAGCCAAGGAAATTTAAGGCGGTTTTTTTAATAATTCGTGAACATCGAGCTACCTCCTGCATGTTGCTGTATTCTGGATACAAATAAAATTGAGGAAAAAAAATTTCACTTGTATTGCGGGTTTAATATAATCGATGGAATTTAAGGAGACCTTTTTGTTTTTAGAAATCACATGAAATAAATTCCTATTAAACCCACAATTCATGTATTTTTTCGCTCAATTCAATTTGAATATATTTAGTGTGGAATTTTAATTATTACAAATTCATTTTTTACACTTCAAGACCATTAAATTGATGTATAACATGCCATGGTAGCTAAAAACTTCTTTTTGGTTACCCAACATATTGGCAGGGCCGCCATCTTGGGAATATCAAATTTAAAAACTCCAAAATTTATCCAGTTGTCTAAAATGCCGAGATGTACCTGTGTGCCAAATTTCATGTTTCTAGCTACAGTAGTTTATTAGTTGAAACAAGCCAACAGACGGACAGACAGACAGACAGTCAGAGTCGTTATTAAAACGTGTACAGTTTATTAAAAAAAAACAAAAAAAAACCTTAAATCAATCGGTTATATTAAACCCGCAATACATGTTATTTCTCAATTCAATTTGTATCCGGAATATAGCAACATGCAGGAGGTAGGTCGATTTACACGAATTATTAAAAAAAAATATTAGCCCCTTAAATTCCATCGGTTATATTAAACCCACGATACACATAGTACTTCACTCAATTCAATTTGTATCCGAAATATAGCAACATGCAGGAGGTACTCGATTTGCACAATTTTTTAGTCTCCTGATGCGTGTATTGCTGGTTTAATATAGCCAAGGAAATTTAAGGCGGTTTTTTTAATAATTCGTAAACATCGAGCTACCTCCTGCATGTTGCTGTATTCCGGATACAAATTAAATTGAGAAAAAAAATGTTCACTAGTATTACGGGTTTAATATAATCGATGGAATTTAAGGGGACCTTTTTGTTTTGAGAAATCATATGATATTAATTCCTATTAAACCCACAATTCATGTGTTTTTTCGCTCAATTCAATTTGAAAATATTTGGTGTGGAATTTTAATTATTACAAATTCATTATTTACACTTCAAGACCATTAAATTGATGTATAACATTCCATGCTAGCTAAAAACTTCTTTTTGGTCACCCAACATATTGGCAGGGCCGCCATCTTGGAAATATCAAATGTAAAAACTCCAAAATTTGTCCAGTTGTCTAAAATGCTGAGATGTACCTGTGTGCCAAATTTCATGTTTCTAGCTTCCGGATACAATTCAATTTGTATCCGGAATATAGCAACATGCAGGAGGTAGGTCGATTTTCACAATTTTTTTGTCTCCTGATGCGTGTATTGCTGGTTTAATATAGCCAAGGAAATTTAAGGCGGTTTTTTTAATAATTCGTAAACATCGAGCTACCTCCTGCATGTTGCTGTATTCCGAATTAAATTAAAGTGAGCGGAAACCCCCCCCCCCCGTGTATTGCAGGTTTAATATAACCGATGGAATTTAAGGGACTAATTTATTTTAATAATTCGTGAAAATCAAGCTACCTCCTGCATGTTGCTGTATTCCGGATACACATTGAATTGAGAAAAAAAAATTCACTAGTATTACGGGTTTAATATAATCGATGGAATTTAAGGAGACCTTTTTGTTTTTAGAAATCACATGAAATAAATTCCTATTAAACCCACAATTCATGTGTTTTTTCGCTCAATTCAGTTTGAAAATATTTGGTGTGGAATTTTAATTATTACAAATTCATATTTTACACTTCAAGACCATTAAATTGATGTATAACATGCCATGGTAGCTAAAAACTTCTTTTTGGTTACCCAACATATTGGCAGGGCCGCCATCTTGGAAATATCAAATGTAAAAACTCTAAAATTTATCCCGTTATCTAAAATGCCGAGATGTACCTGTGTGCCAAATTTCATGTTTCTAGCTACAGTAGTTTATAAGTTGAAACAAGCCAACACACGGACAGACAGACAGACAGTCAGAGCCGTTATTAAAACGTGTACAGTTTATTAAAAAAAAAGAAAAGAAAAAACCTTTAAATCCCGCAATACATGTTTTTTTTTTCAATTCAAGTTGTATCCGGAATATAGCAACATGCAGTAGGTAAATCGATTTTCACGAATTATTAAAAAAAAATTAGCCCCTTAAATTCCATCGGATATATTAAACCCGCAATACACGTGTTAAGCTCAATTCAATTTGTATCCGGAATATAGCAACATGCAGGAGGTAGCTCGATTAGCACAATTTTTTGTCTCCTGATGCGTGTATTGCTGGTTTAATATAGCCAAGGAAATTTAAGGCGGTTTTTTTAATAATTCGTGAAAATCGAGCTACCTCCTGCATGTTGCTGTATTCCGGATACAAATTAAATTGAGCGAAAAAAAAAAAAAACCGTGTATTGCGGGTTTAATATAACCGATGGAATTTAAGGGGCTAAATTATTTTAATAATTCGTGAAAATCGACCTACCTCCTGCATGTTTCTATATTCCGCATACAATTTGAATTGAGAAAAAAAATGTTTACTTGTATTACGGGTTTAATATAATCGATGGAATTTAAGGGGACCTTTTTGTTTTTAGTAATCATATGATATTAATTCCTATTAAACCCACAATTCATGTGTTTATCGCTCAATTCAATTTGAATATATTTAGTGTGGAATTTTAATTATTACAAATTCATTTTTTACACTTCAAGACCATTAAATTGATGTATAACATGCCATGGTAGCTAAAAACTTCTTTTTGGTTACCCAACATATTGGCAGGGCCGCCATCTTGGAAATATCAAATGTAAAAACTCTAAAATTTATCCAGTTATCTAAAATGCCGAGATGTACCTGTGTGCCAAATTTCATGTTTCTAGCTACAGTAGTTTATAAGTTGAAACAAGCCAACGGACGGACAGACAGACAGAGCCGTTATTAAAACGTGTACAGTTTATTAAAAAAAAAAGAAAAGAAAAAAACCCTTAATTCAATCGGTTATATTAATCCCGCAATACATGGTTTTTTTTTTTTTCTCAATTCAAGTTGTATCCGGAATATAGCAACATGCAGGAGGTAGATCGATTTTCACGAATTATTAAAAAAATATTAGCCCCTTAAATTCCATCGGATATATTAAACCCGCAATACAAGTGTGTAGCTCAATTCAATTTGTATCCGGAATATAGCAACATGCAGGAGCTAGCTCGATTAGCACAATTTTTTGTCTCCTGATGCGTGTATTGCTGGTTTAATATAGCCAAGGAAATTCATTCTCTACACTTCAAGACCTTTAAATTGATGTATAACATGCCATGGTAGCTAAAATACCTTTTTTTGGTCACCCGACATATTGGCAGGGCCACCATCTTGGAAATATCAAATGTAAAATGTCCAAAATTTGTCCAGTTGTCTAAAATTCAATCACACAATTCAGTCACGCAATACACGTGAGGTATTTTTTTTTTTACTCAATTCAATTTGTATCCGGAATATAGCAACATGCAGGAGGTAGCTCGATTTGCAAAATTTTTTTCTCTTGATGCGTGTATTGCTGGTTTAATATAGCCAAGGAAATTTAAGGCGGTTTTTTTAATAATTCGTGAACATCGAGCTACCTTCTGCATGTTGCTGTATTCCGGATACAAATTGAATTGAGCAAAAAAAAATAAAATTTCACTTGTATTGCGGGTTTAATATAACCGATGGAAATTAAGGGGCTAATTTATTTTAATAATTAGTGAAAATCGAGCTACCTCCTGCATGTTGCTATATTCCGGATACAAATTGAATTGAGTGAAAAACGTGTGTATTGCGGGTTTAATATAACCGATGGAATTTAAGGGTTTTTTTTTCATGTGAATTCAAAAAACAAAAAGGGCCCCTTAAATTCCATCGGTTATATTAAACCCGCAATACAAGTGAAAAGTGTAGAAAAAGAATATGCAACTATTAAAATAACACATGTAATATTTTCAAGATGGCGGCCAATATGGCGGATGACCAAAAACAAAAATTTAGTAACCATGGCATATTATACATTAATTGTGGGTTTAATAGGAATTTATTTCATGTGAATTCAACAGTTATAAATTTTGACACTTGTTTCTGACAGTGGAAACGTATTCTGTATGTGTTTACACTGCATTCTAGTCGTTGGAACAAACCTTATGTAAACAGATGACTCAAATAAAAAGAAATTAGAGGACTGGAAGATTTCATTCAGGTTTAAATTCCTGCAAAACTTGTTGTCTTGGGGCAGAAATGCGACGGTAAAAAGGAAGTAGTTTGTTTTCACAAATTATTAAAAAAAATTCCCTTAAAACCCTTTGAGTACTGAGGTATATATTGCATGGTTGTTCCCCAGGCCTGGGGTCCAAAACAGGAATGTTCAACCCTGGCCTGATATTTTTCTACCTTACACACTAAATCTACCACACTTTTTTTAAAGCCATTTTTTCCCCCTCTGCTTTTATTTATATTTTTACTCAAAAACAATATAAAACCTTATTTAATATTTATATGTTTATAAAAATGGAGTTTATTAAAATTATGGAGTTTATATTATTATATGTTTATTATGGGTGGGCATCGTCGGGCCCCTGATGAGTCGGTAGCGACGAAACGATGCAGGACATGGCGTTTTGCCGAGCCAACATCTTTGTGACGTTTGTCTGGTGTTGGAACAGTTCCTATGTGTCACGCTTGCGTGG
>KZ651366.1:269906-291111 GCA_001010745.2 Gerris buenoi
TTTTTATAGAATAGATAATTCCACAGAATTTGGACAACAACTATTTTTTTTAAAAAAAAGGGTAAATAGTTTCAATTTTTCTCTTTAGAGGTTACACCATACTAGTATATCTATACAATTTAACTAAAAAATAATTTCAAGATTATAATTAGAATATTGTTCCCATTAAAAAATATAATCCCTGGGAATTAAAGTATATTTTCATCAAGTAATTACTCAAAGTGTGGATGTTAACACCAACTTTAAGGCAGTGTTCTAAAAATCTTTAATTAGATTTATTTCCAATTTTTGAGGCAATATTGGCAATTTTTTTTTTTAATCCTCTAATAAAATAACTATTTGAAACTAAATACCCATATACAAATAATACATAATATACACACATATTATATATATATTTTAACAGTATTTTTTTTTTTTTCTCTCGATATCACCCAAAAAACGTCAGTCAACTTTATACTGTGAGGTGTAATATATATATTTTTGTAAGAATTCATATTTTTAAAAGCCCACAATATAAAAATTGATAACTTTTTATTTTTTTTACTAAAAACATTTGTCTATATTTTTTTTTGAATTATTATTTATTTATTTATTTTTATTTTTTTAAAGAACATTTTATGTATATATACAACACATATTTTGTAGCACATATAAATGGGAGAGAACATTTAATTATATAACTTTTTTTGCTCTCTAAGAGGGTCTTAATGCTTATACACATTAATCTGCACCTATGTGCAGGTGTTAAAAAGAAAAAACACATCAATGCAATTAAGATTAAAAAATTTATACACAAACGTAAGAATATTGAAGAAGTTAGCAGATTTAGATGTCCGTTGATCCTGCTATAAATAAAACAATGATTTTTTAAATAATAAATTATTTTATTTATATTACAATAACTAATACTATACACTTTTAATATTTTTTTAGATGTTAATTTATATTTTGCGTTAAGACTTAAGTAAATATACAAACCTCTTCAATTTTTTATTTTATTTTAAATCAAATAAAAGGCTTAAATCACAATCACACATACATAGTTGATTTAAAAAGACTAAAAAAAGGTGATTTTAAATTTTCCTGATATGATACACTTTATTTAAAATAAAAAAAGTTTATAATACAAATTTGAAATATCAAAATACTAGTTATTTCCCAGCAGATTTTTTCCTTTTTTGTCCACTGTAATTAAAAGCAAAGACAATTTATTATTTTTTTACCTCTTTATAATATAAAATTAAATGGACTTGAAAGAAACGCATAATTGTTTTTTTATTTTAACACAAATATTCCCCATTTTGGTCCATTTTTTTTTGAGAAAAAAAATTACACCATTAAAAAAAAAAAAAAATTGTTACAGGCCAATTTGTTTAAAAAATTGAATATACTAAAATAATAATGATGATTAGAATTCAATAAATAATAATAATATTACAAACAAAAAAACTGGCGTAAAAATAAAAAGCACTGAGCACTATCATGTCTTTAGAAGTAAGCATGATTATTTTAACCCAAAATTAGCTTTTATGCATTTCAGCTTTTCAGAAAGTTTGGAATTGATTGTTTTATCGAAAAGAGTAAAAGTACACCTATCATAAAAAAAAATTATAAAATTAAAAGTAGCTAAATTTATTGATATGTGCAATTATTTTCTTTTTAACACCAGATTGCTCAAGTATTGAATTTTTAAGCTTTGAATCAATGTCATCGTCAGAAGAAAGGGATATGCTACATAGAATGTCATAAGAATTTAATTCTAAAATTAAGGCCTCACTGCAAGAGGTGGTCAGTAGACTGATAGCAGCTGAGTTTTTACCTCGGACAACATTATTGGCATATTGAAAAAAAGTGGTGTTTTAGTTCAATTCAATTTTTAAAATAAAATAATTATAATACAAACAACCGTAACTATGTTTAGTAGAAATCGGATGATTTTGAAATTAGAACATAAAATATGTAAATAAGACAAGGGTCATAAAACAATTGATTTAATTTTTAACGGATGTCATTGCTACATTAAATACAATGTATTGTAATTAAATTTTATTAACTCTAAATAAGAGATAGTCAAAAATAAAAATCAAAAGTATTAGATGAAATGTACTTTCACTTCTTATTTCCCAAATTTATTCATTAGCTACGCTCAATATTTTTGTTTAAATCGCTTTTATGATTTTTTTCATAGTTCTTATATTTATATTTATTTTGTAAGCCATTTTGGTTATTTTCTTATCTACCATTCATTCATAAATATTTGGTTATTAAAGTAAAATTAAATAATAAATATATCGATTAAGTCCCATTCATTTGTGAATTGGTTTTTAGGTATATTTGACTTAGAAAAATAAATTATAATTATAAGTTAAATAAAAAAATATGACCAATCTGCAATTTCTTTGTTGTTTTTTTGTGTTATTCTATTTTATTTTCTTTACAGGTTTTCTTCGTAGTCTTGAAAGGTGATGGCATATCTGAAGATTGGTCAATACAAGCTCAACACTAAGATTAATGAACCCCTCTTTGTTGGTATACTAGATTAAAGGTAAATGGTACATAACAACGCTGAAAATTATGTCATTGAAAGTTAGGGGTTCTTTTAATGAGGGACATGTTATGTTTGATATATTGTTTCAAAACTGTTAATCATAAAAAAAAAAAAAAATAAATAAATAATAATTATTACTACATAAATAAACAAAATCAAAATTCTGCAATGAAAAGATTATTTTTGGTAATATAACTTTAATTTTAATAATCATAAAAAAAATAAGTAGTACACAATTATGATATATATATTTCACATTCATCAAACATAAATTATAATTATTTTTGAAGAAAAAAATGAATATTAATTAAAAATTAACTAAACAATAACAAAGTATACAATTTTATTAATTTCCTTTTTTTTATATTTACATATATAACCTTCAACAAAAAAATCTAATGGTAAAAAATAATTATTTAAAAATAATAATAATAAAATAAAATAAAAACAGTAACACCAATATAAGCATATTATCAATATTCAGTTGAAAGATAAAAGAATTTAGGCATATTTTGAATAAATAATTTTATTCTATGAGAGTCTGTGCAAGTTAAAAATTCCATACATGCCCTTTCAGTACCTTTATTTCTAAATTTTAATACGTTGACTAAGATTTTCTGTAATGCCATCTAAAAACTCATGTTGATTTTCCCGTGCTTAGTGAGTAGAAGTGGTGCAATGGCTGGCGCCATTTTGCACTGTAAAAGGATTCAGCTTTGAATTTTTCTCAGTGTTCCAGTGAGTCAGTTCTTGTCTGGTGACCACCGAGTGAGGTGCAGTTATACTTGCCTGACAGTTTTTCTTTTCGCTTAAGATGACTGAACAAATGGAACTAAGGTACTGCATATAATTACGTCAAAAGCTTGGTGATTCTCAAAGTGAAACAATTTGTAAGATTCAGCAGGATATTGGTGACGATGCTATGGGAGTAACACAAATTAAGGAGTGGTTCAACCATTTTAAAAATGGCTGTACTTCTGTAATGAGTGGTCAGTATTTAGGGAGGCCACAAATTGCTCAGAATGCAGCTGTTGTTGAAAGGGTAGAAAATCTAATAATAGATCATCTTTAGACCATAAGAAATTTTGCTGAAGAAGTTTAAATCAGTAAAGATTCCAAAAATGCAATTTTGCATGATGACTTGAACATGCACAGAGCGGCTTCGAAATTTGTTCCCAAGCTTTTTTCGGCGAAACAGAAAGAATTCCATTTTGAGATTGCATAGGCCTTGTTGGATAAACTGCTGAATCTTACGAATTGTTTCGCTTTGAGAATCACCAAGATTTTGATAAAATTTGATGCATTACCTTTACTCAACTCATTCAGACATCTTGAGAGAAATCAAAATCCGATGAAAATGTATAACAACACTTTTCTTGGCAGCTAGCAGACAATGTCTGACTCACCAGAACACCGATAAAAAATTCAAGAATACGCATTAAGCTTTCTCCTTCCACTATGCACAGTGGTGCGACTACTATACATGGGAAAAATTCAAGGGCAGATACGTCTTTTTAGACTGACATATTACGACAAACATGCATATTAAAATGCTTGGTCCATTTGATATATTAATAATACTAATTATATATTTTCAAAATGATCAAAAACAATATTAAGATGTAACAAATTTATCCATATTACTGTTACATAATAAAATATCAATAAACAAAAGATAAGTAAAAAAGATAATAGTTTATATAAAACCCCTCTGTTCTTTAAATCTGTGTATCGGAGGTAAGGGCACTATGTGCCAAATTGTAAATTTTTCGGGAGAGCTACTGTAATGATTTTTTTACACATTTTTTTTTTTTTTTTTAATTTTGAACTTATATTTTTTACTAAGTGGAGTGGGTCTGGACATAGTGCTAACTTATTCTTAATTCTCTTTTTTCAAAAAAAAAATTAATAGGAAACTGTTAAAACCTCAATTTCATTAAAAATGGAGATAGTGCCCTTTACCTCCGATACACAGAAATATATAATGAAATAATGCAAATAAAATACAATTTTAAAAACACATGTATTTGATGCTGTCATTAGTGTGGAATAAATGTCATCTCTCTGGGAACCAAAACGGACATTTACGGTGTTACACAAAAGGTTTAAAGGTACTACCTACCTTTAGCTTATCCGATACTCTGTGCTTCCTATTCATGTACTTTTCAAAGATGAAACTTAATGAACAATTATTAATTTAGACTAATTCAATGTGAAGTTATTTCAATAAGCTTATTTAAATGCACACTTTTTTTGCAGTACGTACTTAATTACAGGTAAAAAAACCTATGATATAACATTATCCTGCCGTTGTGGGTCAATAAGGATCCCTATTGACCCACAACCGCAGGATAATAGAATAATTTTAGGGATCTCATTCATCTACATATGATATAACTTCTAGAGTCCATGTCCAGAGTCTTATAAATTTAGATCTTGAGGAGGAGGAGGCCGCTTATGAGATTTTGTAAATCCCGATGTTTCGAATCCATTAAAGGGATTATTATCAGTGGAGTTGCTCATGGTGAAAGTCATTGGAATGTAAAATTGCTCATGGCGATTCATTGGAATGTAAAATTGCTCATGGCGAGTCATTGAAATGTAAAATTGCTCATGGCGAGTCATTGAAATGTAAAGTTGCTCATGGCGAGTCATTGAAATGTAAAGTTGCTCATGGCGATTCATTGAAATGTAAAATTGCTCAATGTGAGAATTATTTCCAAATGACTTGGAATTCATAAAATCTCTGATACGCTCTCCTCTGAAAAGAACTACATTTATGTTCTATATATTTTATAATGAAAATATCACACAAAAAAAGTGCATGACCGGTAATATTTATATACCTCGTATATTATTAAAACAAACTACATTTTTTAAAAATAAATAAATCATCAAAATCTAAAACAAGTTGCAGACAGTTCACATAAAGCAATCAAAATAAATAAATAAGAAACAAAAATCAAATCAATCCATCATCAAAAAAATGTAAATACAGCTCGTCAAAATAAGAAAAGAGTTCTAGATTCAGTATATGAATGCAAGAAATTGATGTTTCTACAATTTACATCAGTCCAAATTATTTATGAAAGAAACCTACACATTCTTCAGTGATAACTAAAGTAGGCAAAGCGTGCTTCCCTATTAATTTTCTTGGTTAATAAAGATTAGCTGAAGTATTGAATGGCCTACGTTCAATATTTTGACAACATTTTTTACACCCATTTTATTCACAACCTTTTTAAAAATTAGAGATAGCGATTGTAAGAAATTCGTAAATTGAATTTTTGAGCTTGACAAAAAAAATGAATTATATATTTTTATGAGGAAAACATTATTATCTAATAATGATTTATTATTTTATAAAGGTGTTAATTGATTTCGGTCACTTAAACTTGACTATTTTTATTTATTTATTTATTTATTTATTTTAAATGAATCTACTTTAACCTTATTTATTTTCTTAATTTTGATACTGTACATGAATTACTTTTGTCAGAAAAGTACCATATCCAGTATTTCAATTGGTTAACATTTTTTAAGTTAAATAAATATAGTTTTAACAAAAAATTGCAATGAATTTAATTCCAGTAGGATACAAATATCCAAAAATAATAATAATAAAAACTTTGCACTAACTCCATAAATAAGGGAAGGGAAACATTACAAGGATTTTGGTGGAAACCATAAAGCTACACTTACACAGAGCTAAAGCTACATTAAGGAATTTACAGAAAGAACCAGCATGGCCACAATACTTCAAGAAATGTATAAGGGTTGTTATAAATACTTGATTTAGGTAATAAGAAAAAAAGAAATAAAGGAGGGATTTGTGTAATGGTTTTTTTTTTTACAAAAATAATATCATTTAAAATGTTTAATTGCCTGTGTCATCCTGAAAAATTAGAACTGTGCTACTTTATCAAACCAGTTATAAAAACTACGATAGGACTACATTTTATTTACTAAAAGTATTAGTTAATTTTTACATCTAGTATATGATTCCGTCTGCAACATTTTAAGATTGGTATGCCAAATATTGATATTGCCTTAATTCCCTCCCCCCTCCCACAAGTAAAAAAAGGTAGAATAGGGACCACTCCACCTCCTATTTGAAACATACGACTATAATATCACCTTATAAAGTTAATCTTAATTTAAAAATAAATAAATAAATAAAATAAAAAATAAACGGTAATTTTTTTTTACAGTTAGAGAATAAATTCAACGCCTATAATGAGGTAAAAATATTTATTATTTTTGCTTTCTTGGGAAGATTTGTAAAAAAACAAAAACAAAAAAAATAAAAATAGGAAAAAAATAAAAATAATTCGCAAGGGGGGAAAAATATACACGCACGGTAATACAAATTAAAAAAAAATTATATTAATAATAATTCAAAAAAAAAAAATCTGAAACGCTGATGCAAAAAATGTTTAAGGGAGAGTACTCACCAAAACATTTAGATATTTTGGTTTGCCTATCGATAAAGACCTTTGCCGAAATGACATTGCCGAAGGGATGGAAAGTAGCGGCTAGATCCTGATCAGTAAACTCATTAGGAAGGTGATAGATGAATAGGTTAGCACCCTCGGGGCCCTCTATCTGCTTACCAGCGGCGCTAACACCGGACGTAGCGCTTGTAGAACCCGAACCATAACCAGCTACAACACAGACAAACAGACGGAAAAACATAACAGCACATATAGCAAGGTTAGGGGGCCAACACTGACACACAGGCAATGAGAACACAGAGCAAAACAAAGTACACGCAACATCACTCTAGACTCAAAACAAAACCACAAATAGTACAATTAATGCAGCCCACGACAAATACATGCCTTAATCGTCATTCGGCATCGTTTCGTTTTATTCAATTATTTTGATCTTTAAAAAGTAAAAAAATATCGTCCCAAAGTACAAAACTAACCTAGCAGCAAACAAAACTAATCCCCAATAATGTAGCTATAAACCCCTTTTGATCAAATTATAAAATATTTAAATTTAATTTTACTCTCATGCTAAAAAAATGTATTTTTTATCCCACATAAGCATAGAATAAACTAATTCAAACATATAATTTAAGAGTATTAAGAGACAATTGTCTGCATTCAAAATAAAAATTGAAATATAAATTAAACAATAATACAACTTTTTTTAGTTCTACTTTAAGCTACTGAACAATATATTGATTATTTTGGATGAAAGAGTTGATTAAAGTATAAGAATTGATAAGTAAACTATTTAATGGTAGTTTTAAGAGTAGAGTAATTGTGTAAAGAAATTTAATAAATTTATTTAAAGTAAAAATATTACTTTATAAACTTTAAATAGTTGCTTTGGTTCATCTACTCCCATATAGTGTTGGCTCTCTTTTTTCTATATCGAAATAAATTATGTATTATTTTTATTTTTTTTCCAATAATGATAGAAGATGGAGAAAGGAAGGTAGGATAAGAGTAGGATTAGCAAAAAATTTTTTTGGAACTAAATAGCCCTAATTATAAATAAGAATGTGCCACTTAAAATAAGCAATTCTCTGAGTAGGTATTTTAAAATAGTCTTTTTTTTATAAAAAAAAAAAACTTAAACATAGAAAAAAAAATTAAAAGCCTAAAAAATTTCAGGAAGAAGTGAATAAATAAATATAAATTTACAAAAAAAAGGCTGCATTAAAGGACAATACAAATCCCATACAGAAAAAAAATACACAAATAAAAAAAACCACAATGTAAAATTTACCAACTAATCTATATTAAATCTAAAAATAAAGAAAAAAATCAAAAATCTATACCAACAAAATAACAATCTAACTTTAAAGCATGCATTAAAACCCTCATTGTTACCAAAGTGAGCAGAAAAACATAAAGCATTCTATGTAACACCTCTAAAAAAAAAAATAAACACTTTTAGCCCATTTACTTAATACCAACTTATACCCGATTTAAAAATGTTAGGTAACTTTATTTAACCACCACTCTTAGAACACCATATTTTGACTAAAATTACTGCAAAAGGGAAAAAATATTATTTTGAGAAAACATGTGTACATGAGCAGGTAATATTTGCTTCTACACATATTTTCTATAATATTATGTATAAGTTATTTTCAAGAAAACTTATGGAAATGTGAGAAAGCATGATTTCAACTGAAATTTGAGTGATATATATTTGCAGAAATGGCTTTAAATTTGAAGTGCTGGTGAATACGGCCATTATAAGAGCATGTGCTAGATATACAGAGATGATGTCTTCACATTTTGAATGAGGCTATTGATTGAAAAGACAAAAGTCATCTCAGATAATTAAAAAATAATTGTTTTATATGAAATTACGCTTTTATTTTTCATCCAGATTCAAAATTGCCTTGTTCATTCAAATAATTCTGTAATTTTTTTTTTTTTTTTTTTTTTTTTCGTTTTAGTAACAGATAAAGAACCCATAAGTAAAAATATGCTAATTTTTTCACACAATTAATTCATTTAACAAAGACCATGTAGTGGATAGCAAGAAGTAAAATATTGTTATTTCTAATCAATTATAAAAGTTATTCAAATAATAACAGTTTACCGTTTAAATTCAACTGAAAATAAACAGATAAATTTTGAGGATAGTTTAGTGGGTTAAGGGATCTAAAATTCTGGAAGTTAGGTTGGAATGGACGTCAGAGGAACCACAAGAATGATCAGATCAACTTTGAGAATAGTTTAGTGGGCTTGAGGATCTAATGTTCTGAAGGTTTGGTTGGAAATGGAAACTAGTGAAATATCCAGAATTAACAGATCAATTTTGAGGATAGTTTAGTGAGCTTGAGGATCTAAAATTCTGGAAGTTAGGTTGGAAATGGAAGTTAGTAAAATATCCAGAATGAACAGACCAATTTTAAGTATAATTTAGTGGACTTAATAATTAAATTATTATGTTTTTATTTTTTAAATAAATCATTTTTATAAATAATTTCTCATATGGTATTATAAAAAATTATGGGTAAAATGATGAAATTAAAGTTAATATGGGCTATCGGAAGTCATCGTGATTTTATTTATTTAAGCATATTTTATTTTTTATCAATTAACAAAATAGAAGATGAAAAAAAATGCCTTACAAATTCACACAAACTATGAGCAAAAGATGGAAAAAAAAACAAATTGGAAAAAAAAAAAAAAAAAAAAAATGCATGCTTAAAATTAAAATGATAAATGTTAATGAAGTTAATCTGTACACGTTTCCCGTATTATTATATTTTTTTTTATTGGATTGGAAAAAATAATTCAAATTGAACACGACTTTTAGTAATTACTTTGTCAAAAAAAGTTATGAAATACCAAAAAAAAAAAAAAATTATATCATGAAGGATAAAACAAGGGAAAATGTAAGTTTTTAAATTTTCCTAAATATTTTAATAACTTACAACTGTTGTTAACAGTAAAGGTAATGCCAAGAGAATGCTGGGACAGGGTTTTTTTAAACTTAACTTAATCTGTTAACAATTAATAATAATTTACCAGAGTATTGTTGATAAGCTTCTGGAATGGTGAGACTTGTAGGTGCATAACCGTTCAAGGTATTGGTCAGAGCTGTTAATGTCGGACCTCCTACAAATTATAATATATAGTGTGTGAAATAAAAAAAAATAAAAATAAACAAAAATAAAATAAAATAAATAATAATCATAAGGAGAAAAAAAAGTTTAATACCATGAACTGAACATTAGATAAAGTGTCTACAATACAACTTACATGAACTTAATATCAATAAATATTGAAATATTCAGACCATTAACTTAATACTAATAAAACATCAAAGAACTTTTAATTTTCAAGATATGGAAATTAAAAAGAATATAAATTTAATTTAAGAACATTTGTATTAGTGGATACTGATAAGACACTGATGAAGACCTGTGGATACTAATAGGCACTGATGAAGACCTAGTAATAGGTTAATAAAGTTATTGCCGCAAAGCCCTTTCAACTTATTACTAGATCATCATCGGCGCCTAAGCAGTAGATGTAAAGAAGCAGTAAACCCGTGGAGTCTTATCTAAGTAAGTAACTTTGAAAAGGAAGTTATACTGATAATGGAGGAGTCTGTCAGGAGAAACTCCCTTATCCAAGCTACTCACTTAAATAAGGCACGTTTTCTTACAACTACTGCGTAGGCACTAATAATGACCTACTTGGGCAGTTTCTCTAATATAAATCTTAAATTAATAAATATAATATTTGTCACATAAGGGGATATGATGAATAAAAGTGAATGTATGCTGTTTTCAAGTTCATAAGTGGATAAAAAAGCAGTGTTTTAGTTGGGCATTGTATTAATTTAGACTTATTACTTTAAAAATGATAAAAATGTTCAAACAATTAAAACAAAATATAAAAAATATTAATTTTTCCTGTTTGAATTTATGTCCATGGATTTCAAAGGAATCTTATTTCAGGACACCATATTAGGGACCAATATTTTATTTTAGATTTTTTTTTTTCAAATAAGCATAAACTTTAATAAAAATGTTAGTCACAGCTTTCACAATAAATAAATAAACATTGAAATGAATCAATAAAAAAAAAAAAAACTTCTCAAAAAAATAAATAAATATACACATAACAGGACAGAAAAAATTACAAATAAAACACAGCAGATGAAGACAAAGTTTACTTTAGAAAACTTTTGAAAAACATTTAAGATAAAAAAATATAATAATTGCAGATTTGAATGAAAATTTATAAATAATTTCAAAGATCAGGTAAAAAATAAATTAAATAGGAAAGAATTTTCATCCTTCTTTCAAAAACAAGGTCATAAATCGATCAAATAGGAATTAAGTAATCAAAATTTAAGATCCTATTTTTCAAATATATCATTTTGAAATTATATTTGAATCTTAGTTTTAAAAAAATTTAATAAAATTTATAAAACGTTTAATTTTTTAATTGTGTACTGAGGTAGTTATTTTTATATTGCGTTTCTACTTTTATAAAATCAAATTTAAAAAAGCTACAAGTGCTTAGATTTATATGAAAAAAATCTAATTTATCAATTTGTATTATGCATTCCAGCATTATCTATTATGCAAGCATAATAGAAAAGAGAGATTTTTTGTTTTAATATTATTTACACTAAAGCTATAAATTAAGAGAAAAGTTTTCTAAATTAAAAAATAAATAAATTGATAAATTAATAATTGTAATTATTTAATAATATAAAAAAATAACATCTAGTCATACTGACATGCAATAGAACATTAAAAATAATGAGTTTAACAAGAAAAAATAATAAAATTATAAGTTCCTCTTAATATAAAAAAATAAAAATATCCTGGATAAACTTAATAATATGGTTGGCCAATCTTTTTATTACTAATATCAGTTTTTTTCAATGTCCTATTTTTTTAGGGTCAGAGTCCACTTTACTCGTGAAATCCGTACTATTTATTGTTCAAAGAAATTGAACCCAGAAAAAATTAGTTTTTAGATTGACGTAAATTTAAAGGTACCTATCACGGTTTTACAGGAAAAGCTGAGCTTAAGTGCTCCTTAACTTATAATATAAACAAAGATACTGTCATACTGATCAAATTAAATGTTTATGTACTGTAAAAATGGAGTATTTTCCCAGAACAAAAACAGAAATCACATTACAATAAGAGAGTGACTATTTTGATTATACTATGCATATTTTGACACAATATAGCAAGATTTTGCCTTGTAATTTCATAGATTGCAGTTGAGCATTTCTAACTTTTTTATAAATCAAAGAAGGTAGTGTCACATAGGGGATCGAAACACGTATCTGTCAGTATAAATAATAATTTATTCATATTTCCTGGGATCTGGGACCAAAATTATAAGAGAAAATTAGTCTGAGTTGTCTCAGACTAATTTTTTACTAATTATTTTTCCTTTTTTTCCCATCCTAGAGGTACCAGCTAGTACATATCATATAAGTAATATTTCAAATTGTTCTAATTAGCTGGCATACCTACTCACATACTGCATTGGAGTATTTTTATAGCTAGAATTTTCTATTGGGGTAGTAAGCAGACTGAACCCCTTGTGAGAACAAGAAAAATTAAAACGACTTTACTTTTAACTTATTACTGACACAACTAATAATTATTATTTACTATTTGTTTTTTGAGCATTCTGATATTTTTGCTATTATAAAAGCTCTTTCTCCTCTATTCCGATTTTGGTACTTTTATATTTTAGCATCCCCCCCCCCATACTCCTTTGTGTAAAGTTATTTAGACAAAGGAGCATTACACTGTGTAATATATGTACATATATTCCTTTGTCAAAATTACTATTAAGACGAAGGGATATTTATTCCAAAATACCTTGGGACAAAGGAATATCACACTAGTGTATATAATTGTGATCATATCGCTTAGTATAATCAACTATTAAGATAAAGGAATATTAAATATAAAACTTCCCTTAGGAGTCTCAATGTCTTGGGGAGACAAGCACACAAACCTTTGAGACTTTTGGCAGGCAGACTATTGTTTAGAACCAAGGGGGCGCTAAAGTAAAAAAGTGCCCCAATTTTTATTGTCTTTACAAATAATTATTTGGGGAGTGGTTTCTAGAAATCCTCTTTGAGTTGGGTAATGTTAAGTTTTTGAGTTACAATACAATCATCATTTTCTAATCACCATTCTAAGTGAAGGAGCACATTTTCTAATAAATAAATATAGAAACTTATACAAAAATAGTATTAAAATATAGAATTTTCTGAAGTAGAAATACGGGGATTCAGGCAAAACGATGATATGAATGAATTACATTCATTCATTATCTTATTCATTTTTTATGGAAAAAAAAAAAAAAAAAAAAGTTTCTCTGTTAATAATTTACCAGAGTATTGTTGATAAGCTTCTGGAATGGTGAGACTTGTAGGTGCATAACCGTTCAAGGTATTGGTCAGAGCTGTTAATGTCGGACCTCCTACAAATTATAATATATAGTGTGTGAAATAAATTTAAAAATATATATAAAAAAAAACATCAAGAAACAAAAATTTAAAATAATAATAATAAAAATTTGGGGAGAAAATCTTAAACAAAATTCAACATTGAGAAAAATATTGGTAGAGAAGGAGCAAATTCCTCAAAAATTTGCTATTTCTGTTCTAATATTAAATTTATAAAAATGTATGCACATATTTGTTTGTATCAGTGATGAAATTATGAGGTATAATAAAACTAAATCATGTTCATAATCATAAAAATTGTAAATTGGATGTTATTATTTTTATTGGAAATGATAAATTATTGAATTTATAGAGCTGTTTCCCAACACTCCTATAATACGGGTTTATCAATTATTTTGGCACATAACACTTTTTAATTTTACAGAGAAACATATTCACTGAATCTCAGCCAAATTTTTAAGTCGTAACTTTATTTCTTAGAGGTAAAGTTGGAATTCTTACCAGATAACAGAATGATCTATTACTTAAGAGTTATTTAATAAAAATCAAGATATCAATAATACTAATAATTAGTAATTAATAATTTGTTATAGTTATAAGTATATCATCCAAACACCAACATATCTGGGTTCAATTTCAATTATTTTTAAATTAAATTATGAAATACTGAATGCTTAGGTATTCTTGATAAATAAATGAAAGGGTCAATCCTTACTTATTTTTAGGGACAAATAAAAAAAATAAAATAATTATTAAATTTAACACAAAAAAACTTAAATTCAACAAACAATAACTCCATACAGAATACATAAAATTCTTAAAAAATAAAAGAATAAAAAAAAAATAATCTCAGGCTTTCATAAAAATAAATAAATAAATAAATAAAATTAAAAAAATAGAAATATTCTTCAAATTCATGCAGTTTTATTTGAACAAGAATAAAAAAAAAATAGATAAATGTAAAGATAAATTGAGCAAAAGCTTTTTGTCAAACAACAATATAAGTAAAATATACAATAAAAGAAAAAAAGAAGAAGAAAATGTAGGACTAAATAAGACTCACCACCGACATTAACCGATGAGGACTTCCCAAGTAAAGCTACAAAGATAAAGGGAAATTAAAAAAAAATCCTTCTATCTTTACTTTTCTTTTAAATCTACTTATTTCACACTAGTTCAGGAGATAGCGTGGAAAAAAGTATGAAAAACATCAAGCTAGAATTTTGTGTATAAGTAAATCTTTTGGTGTCTTTTAAGAATTTGTGGTCGGAAGAAGTTCGAGCATCGGTTTTTTTTTAAAATGCCTATTGCCAAGCTATGTCCCGCAGACGAACTTAGCCGACCATATATTCTTAAAAGGCACCAAAAGATTGTAAATACACAAAATTCTAGCTTGATGTTTGTCAGACACTTTTTTGCACCACTATCTTCCGGACTATAAGTTAAATCTACTCGCAATAAAAGAGAAGAGATAACATTTTAAAGATTTTAAATTACTGTTAAATATTCTAGAAAGAAAATAAGAAAGTGATTCAAAAATTCATTCTGCTGATTCAAAACTTAAAAAAAAAAAATTTATATTTTATTATTATATTATTATATTGGTTATAATTTGTTACTATTGTTATTTTAATATTACCACCATCCTTTTACTAGTCATTTAAATTTTAGTAAAAAATGTTCAATTTATTGTCATTAAACCATTAACTATAAATTAAATTTTAATAATAGTGAACTTAATAATGTCCAGGTTGAATTCGATTAGAACTATGAAGCTATTATATGAGGTGAGTGAGTAAGTAAGAAATAATGTGGTGAAATACTGCCTCTCCACAATAGCTTTACTAAAGAGCTCATCGTCAGTACTGTGCAGATGGAGTCATGTAGAACAAGGGACCTGGAGTAAGGATATATGGCTGGACAGAGTTGCAAAATAGAATTAAATACAACTCTGTGAACTAGAGTCAAGCTCACAACTCTATGAACTAGAGTCAAGCTCATAACTCTGAGAACTAGAGTCAAGCTCATAACTCTCAGAACTAGAGTCAAGATCATAACTCTGAGAACTAGAGTCAAGCTGCTCACAACTCTATGAACTAGAGTCAAGCTCATAACTCTGAGAACTAGAGTCAAGCTCACAACTCTGAGAACTAGAGTCAACCTCCCAACTCTATGAACTAGTCAAGCTCACAACTCTGAGAACTAGAGTCTAGGTTGCACTCTGGACTAGAGTCTAGCTCACAACTGTGAACTAGAGTTAAATTCACTACTCTGGCCATCTATGCACACTAGCCCCTTTATACTGACTCCATTTCCATAATGCTGTCGATAGCTGCTTGCAGTGTTAGAACCAATTACAATTTTTACCACTATATTTCAGATAATAACTTTATAATGCTTATAACTTAATTTGCCCTTAAAAAATCACGGACCTGTAGCAAAAATTACAAAATATAAATTTTAAACTTAGAGAGAAAACTAGGATTGAGACTATTAGAAAACATATGATTTACAATAAAGAAGAAAAAATAGGACTTAATAAGACTCACCATTATTAACCGATGAAGTTTTCCCAAGTAAAGCTACACAAATATATAGATTTATTATTAAAAGTTATAATTTTAAAAAGAATACTATAATTATTGAAGTTAAAATTAGTTGTTGAAGCTAATAAATTTAAATTTTCAAGGATTTTACTTATATAAAATTTGTGGTTTTTTAAAAATAAGTAATTAAACCTAATTTAATTTACAACTGGATAATGGGGGATAAAGGTGAAAAAGAATTTTAAAAGTATCTTTTTTAAATAGATAAATAAATAACATCTATTTGTTATGATTTAAAAAAAAAAGTTAAATTATAATTATTTTATGTAGTTTATTAAAAACAAAAACCTGAGATAGATTTTATTTTAAAAAATTATTTATATTATTATAGTTTATTTTTTTATATATTACCTGCAGCAGTCGATCCAAGACTGGGAAAAGCTGAAATCGAATAAAAATAAAATAAGATCTTTGATTACAGACTAATTAATGAAAATTAAAAATTGATGTTTGTAATTAAAAAATAAAAATAAAAATAAGAAACTAAAATTATTAGGAAAACATTTTAATGAGTGGAAATAATTTGATCCTTTTTTAAACAAAGATTAAATAAATTTCATCTCTCTTAAATGGCTCTCTAATCGTACAGAAGACAGTGTGCATATAAATAAATGACTGACTAACATCAAGCTAGAATTGTGTGTGACTTAATATTTTGAAGTACGTAGTCATCAAAGTTTATCTGCAGGACATAATCATATCATATCTCATATCTTAGCCATCATGATGGTGAAAAGCAGTGATATCCTGCTCATTTTGGTGTACTTTTGATTGTGCCAACTCTAATCTTATAGACTGTAAATTGCATGGAAACAGATGATATGAACACGACGATTTTTAAGACTAAAATTTGTTGTCTTTATAATAAAAATATGAAACATTTAGAGAGGTGTGTTATTATTTATTTCAAGAAATCACCAACAAAATGCTTTAAGAACAAATTCAAAGTGAATCTAAGGATGTCATTCATATTTTTTACGTAAATCTTTTTACTAAAGATATACAGGGTGTCCCAGCTAATATGGAACAGCAAAATATCTCCGGAACCATGATAGATAGAAAGATGCGGTTTTCAGGGTTCGATAAAGGCTAAAAAGGCGCTTCTAGAACATATGCTGAAAATTTTCTGTGTGCAGCGAAAGTGTGTGCAGCAAACAAAATAAACAAAAAGTGAATAGGAAGCCATATTTTTAAGACTGGATTTGGATTCTATGGCTAAAAATAAGACTTGTTTACTCTTGAAAATGTTTCGCTCCGATCGTTATTTTGCCGTCTAGAGAGCCCTGAACTTGATAAAATTTAAACTTTAAGTCCATTTTACAGCTAAACTAATGGATTTAGGAAAAAAAATCAAGAGACAAAAAATTGTTATTTTTAGCCATAGAATGCAAATCCATTCTTAAAAAGATGCATTATTGATATTTTTTCACATTTTGAGCCCTGCTGAACACCTTTTTTAGGCAAAAAAAAAGTTACGTGTAAGGTATGAATTTTTAATTGTTTTTGGATTCTATGGCTAGAAATAACCATTTTTTGTCTCTTGATTTTTTTTCCTAAATCCATTAGTTTAACTGTAAAATGGACTTAAAGTTTAAATTTTATCAAGTTTAGGGCTCTTAGACGGCAAACTAACGATCGGAGCGAAACATTTTCAAGAGTAAAAAAGTCTTATTTTTAGCCATAGAATCCAAATCCAGTCTTAAAAATATGGCTTCCTATTCACTTTTTGTTTATTTTGTTTGCTGCATACGCTTTTGCTGCACACAGAAAATGTTCAGCATATGTTCTAGAAGCACCTTTTTAGCCTTTATCGAACCCTGAAAACCGCATCTTTCTATCTATCATGGTTCCGGAGATATTTTGCTGTTCCATATTAGCTGGGACACCCTGTATATTATTAACTCTTCAAAAAAGTTTGCTTATAGAAAAAAAACACTATGTTTCATTCAACAGCCTGTAGATTTTTAATTGTAAGCTGTATTATAAGTATTGTAAGCTGTAATTATAAGTATTGTAAGCTGTAATTATAAGCTAAATTACAATAAATATTTTTAATTCTTAATCTTTAAAATATGGTGTAAAGCCAAAATTTATCATCTTCAATTTAATAATATTAGACATCTAAAAGTCGTAAAGAAAGCAAGACCCTTTTGACTTTTAAAAAGAGCAATAGTAGGAGAAAGTAGTCTATACATGTAAATTATAATAGTCATTAAGTGTAGATATTCTTATTTCGAAAGGTATTAGTTTTAGTTTGAATTTTTGAGTTTTTGTATTTGTTTTAGTTGTTTATTAGTTTTAGTTTGAAAGGTATTTGTTTCAATTTGAATAAACAGATCCCCTACTAGTTTACCTCTACTTTTTATACCTGATTTAAAATAAGTAACAGGCTGGGCAGACATAATCTTAAATTAATCACCAGTCATAAATTGATTTTTAATTGCAATTTAAAGACACCCCCAAATAATAAGTAACAAAACAGGACAAATTTATAAATAAATTTCACAATTCACACAAATTATCAAGTAATTTATTAACTCATGCAGCATGCACTTAAGTAGCCATTAAATTATAAAAAGTGACAACATAAATATGATTCATTCAAATTAAATGTTGGCACAAAATCAATTAAAATAAATCATCTCTAAATACACACACCAATTCACCAGTACTTATAAAAATAATATTAACTCAGAATTCTATATCAAAAAATAAAAAAATTCTATATAGTAAAAAAAATAAAAGCATTAGAATTATTTAAACACAAACTTTTCCTGTTTATTCAATCTCTCAAATTTACTAAACTAAAAATAAAATTAATTAGATTAATAAATGCTAGTAAACACAATTTTTAAGCAGGGGGGAAAAAATGTACAAGATGATCTTAAGAGTGATATAAAAAATAAAACAGGAAAATTAAGTAAAAAACACACGCATATTAGCACTATAGTTATGAATTAGGTAAAGCTTAAATTAAACGATAGAATTAAAATAGGGGATCCCCTCCCTAAATAATATGTATAAAGTTAATATGATAATGAATATAAGTGAATTTAAAAAGTATAAAAATGAAGAGTTTAAAAGCACCTAAAGGCTTTTGTAGCTTTTAAGCTATCTTGATGTAAAGGAATAAGTTTCGTAAGAGGCTCACCATCCACTTGCTGGATTAAGAGACCTTCTATGTAAATGCTTGAAAGAAAGTATTGAATTTGAGTAAATTTTTCATTAAGTGACTTTTTACATGTTTTTAAAGTAATGTGTTTAAGTGGCCTATCTCATCAAGTAAAATTACCTCAATGCAAGAAGTTACAAGTAGCATTAATTGGGGCACAAAAGGAGAAAAAAGCTGGATTAACAGCAAAATTATTTAATGTAATTTAGTTTAACTTTAATATTATCTTTGTATTTTTAGAAAAAAAGCTTGTGTTAACTTAATTAAATTATATTATTTTTTTCAATCTTCAAGCTATTGAAGATGTCAATATCAATCCTCCATTGGCCTAGTAATTTGGAACAATGCTATTTTTAAGGAAACGTGGAAATTCATATTTTACATTTGGTAGTATTCATACTACGGCAAGATTAAATCTTAATTTAAATCAAATTATAATTATTATTTACTACGGGAAACAGCCAGAGAAAAATAGACTCCAGCGCCGGGAACCACGGGCCTCTATATATTTTTGGAAAAATTGAAAGCTTAAAAATTTGGGACAAGGGATCATTAACGTCAGAGAAAATTATTCTCCTGCGCTTAGATAGCTTAGATGGCAGAGCGTTAAACTGGAAATAGAGGCCCGTGGTTCAAATCCCGGCGCTGGAGTCTACTTTTCTCTATCTGTTTCCAGTAGTAAATAATAATTATAATTTGATTTAAAAGAAAAATGGAAAGTAAGACTAGGGAAAGAATCAGAATAAATCTGATATAATAAATTCATTTAACGTTAAGCTATAAAATAAATTTGTCATATTTTGATATAACTTATAATATAAATTTAAATAAAATTTTGGGTTCAGTAAAAATGCTAAACATCACACTCATAGACAAAATAATAATGAAGAAAATTGCATATTAACTTCTAACATAAAATATAACTTTTAACAGTTAAAAATAAAATAATATAATAATAAGCGTCTTAATTCACTGACAAATAAAAATTTTTTTTTCAAGGACACATGCACAATACTTAAATAATAAAAACAAAATGGTAAAAATGACGGTGATGAAATTATAATCTGACCACATCTAATGAAACATAAACACCCAGTAGTGTAATGACATGAGTATAAGTACGTATTGTTTTATATATATAACAAAACTAAATGCAAAATTAATAAAGCACAAACTACTTGTTTTAAAACTAAAGATTAAACAAACAACGCTTTCGTTCGTATAAAAAAAACAAACAAACCAAAATATTAAATCTAAACAGACCTGGACTACTCAGGCTTGACGAACTCGATCCTATAAAAGATATTTAAACAGAATAATAATCCTGAAATGATTCTTAAGAATACCCCAAAAAAAATAGAGAAGATGTAATAAAAAATAAATTAAAAATTGAAACGTATCATTTGATAGTAGAGGTTTTTTTTAACAAAAATAATTATGGAGTAAATTGATAGTACATGCACGCTCTTAAACATCACTTGACCAGTTTTGTTAGTTTATATTTCTCAGTAATAGTACAAGAATGTAATTAACTTTAGAATCGTAAACTACTCTAACTTAATAAGTTAATTAAGTAATTAACATTTATATAAAATCATCTAAGTTAACCCTTCTTTGATGAAAATTATACAAGCATTATGCATTTAAATAAAGCATTATAGATCAAACACTTTTTTCTAAATTATAAATGTTTAAACAGAACTGGTCAAATAATCTTAAGATTCATCAAATTTTAATAAAAGCTCCTCTTAATTAAGTAAATTATTAATTCACATTTTTTATTTAAACAACCATTGCCTTGAAACTTAAAAAGAAATAAGATACAGCTGTTATTATTAATATTATTGCATTATTTATTTTGATTAATTTGGTTTGAGGAAAGATTTTAGTGGAGGGTAAAAGAAAAAAAAAAATATATATACATGAAAGATCAAAGAA